>PVIA01002039.1:104635-233541 GCA_004024845.1 Tonatia bakeri | reverse complement strand
AAAAAAAAAAAAAAAGCTAAGCCTCAGCACCAGTCTCTATTGAAAAAGAAAAAAAATCAGAAAGGAAGAACTTGTTGGAAAGTGAAGTGAATGCTGGCTTTTCCCCTGGGCCCACTCAACCCCGTCACCATGGAGACTCCTGAAGGTGCCAGGAGTGACTCACATTTGCTGGGGAAGCCTTTGAAATGTAAACCACACCAGGCACAGAGTGGAACTTAGTCTGCAATCCTCGATGAAGGAGCCTCTGACTCTGAAGCCTGGGGTGTGGGAGCTGGGCAGGGCCTGCAGAGAAGGCCCTTCCTTCCTCCAGGCCCTCCTGACTAAGAGGCACTGGCTTCCCAGAGCAAAAGTCTGGAAAGGCTTTTGCCTGGATTGAGCTTGCACTGTTGAAGAAGCTTCGTAGATGTAAAACCCACTTGGGGGTGTGAAGACTTGAGGGGGAGGCTACAGTGCAGGTGGTGCTGGGTCTCTAGGGGCTGGGATGGCATGGTACTGGGAAAGGTGTGCGGACGCTGTGGGCCAAATTTTCTCCTGGACAACTGACCCATGCATGCACTCTGGCTGCATGAACCCTGCTCAGAACTCAAGAAGGCAGGCTCCATGCAAAATGGCCTTAGGTTTCACATCCACCTTAGCAAGAATGTAAAGATAGAGCCACAGAAAGAGTGAAAAGCGACTCTCCACCTGGGGTTTTATTTGTTGAACAACTCTAAAACCATCATGGCGGTCAGTACTGGGAAAGCCGCCTGCCCAGGGCACCGCTGGGCCTGCCCTGGGGCCTTACAGGATGCATAGGACCTCACCCACAGAACATAGTGGGGGCCTCTGGCTCCCTGTTCAAAGGGTACCCTTGGGGCCATGTCAGCACCTCAACTCAGTGGGTACCAATGGCCAATGCTCCCCCATTGTCCTGTGCCCTCCCTGTCAGAGGGCTTGCCCTGGGTGTCACTTTCCCACGAGCAGATGTATTAGGCCGGGCTGTCCCCTGTTCACTGGGCACAGCCAAGCCTGCCAACCACAGTAGAAAACCTAAGGAGGGAGAGAAACTTCTCCATCAGGTCTTGTCTCTGACTGAAGAGAAGCACTTAGTCTGAGACTCATGGCAATTTCCCACGTTTGCCTCCACAACAGGTTTCTAAACCAGAAGTTCACCAGAATTCAAGTCCAAAATGTACAGCAGTTACCTCCTTTTCTGTCAACGTAAGAAACATCCAAACCTGTAAGAATTTTTATGAGTTATTTGAGCCAAACTGATGATTGCTGAGAAGCAAAACCTCAGTGGATTGAGAAAATGCTACAGAAAATGGCAGCTTTACATCTTATTTTATACATCACAATTGAAAGAGAAGATGTGAGTGGGTTCCATGAAATCCATTGATTGTAATAGATTGGAGGTGGGAGAGAGCAAAGCAGTGGCAGAAGGGAACCTCTGGGACTGGGTAAAAAGTAGAATGGTAGACACACACTTCTTTCATGCAGGTGGGTACAGGATGGTCAACAATTAACAGGATAACAACAGTGTGGGGATTTGGGGTCTCTGCTCTGGTGTGATGTTGTGCCCAGAAGGGGTCCTGAAAAAGGAAATTACTTTGGCCCTCCAAAGTTATGTTATCATAGAAGCAAAAAGACAATAGACAGACTCAATTAAGGTAAAGACTGACTAGTGTCGGGTAAGATTCTAGCCTAGGACCTGACTACCTGCCATGAACTGCTTTTAGTGAGTAAGTTTCCATTTCAGACCATCCTTTGTGCAAGCCTCCCCTCTGAGCTTGTCAGGTTTAGTATGTGGCCCATTTTCATCCACAGTTCTTTCCCCCTCTTCCCTAAATCTACATCCCAGTGACGGCGATGGCAGGCCTGCTTAACCAGGAAAACAAATGAGAAATAAAGGCCTGAGCAAAAGCAGCAGTCACCACCTCCCAACTATTTATTCAGATTTCTTGACAAGGAAGTTAATTGGATGGGCCCCCATGACAGACATTCCACACTAAAATTCATAGCTTTCTGCCAAAACAACACATTATGTGCTGCTATATTTTCCACGCTTGAACTTGGAGCTGACATGGGTCCTGAGCAGCTTTATGTGGGAAAAGGGAGACTGGAGGCACAGACACAGAGGCGACACTCCAGAGGTTCCTGGCTGACCTGGAAAGGAGAGCCGTGGACCCATTCCCTGCCTGGCAGCAGCACCTGCTGCCTTTGGTGTTTTATTGTTGCTTGGACTTTGCAGGTTTCCAGTTCAAAGAGAGCCACGGGGAAGGGAGAGCAGGTGCCAGGTTTGAAGCATCCCTAGCTGGGGCCTCCAAGAACCTGGAAAAGACTTGGGAGCTGGCACAGGCTAGCTGGCCCTCAGTGACCCATGTGCAGCCTCCAGCACTACCTGGTGGGTTCCTTGCCCTTTCAGCAAAATCTGCCAACTGCTTCCTATAATGCAGTGGTGTTTCCCCTCTGAAATCCCTGTGTTCATTTTCTGGATTTTCTATTGCTCTGCATACTCCTTCATTCATATGTCAGAGTCTCTTAGTAGTCCCATCCCCCACCTCCTCTCCCATCTCTGGGTCCCTCACCTGCAAAGAGCACCACACAGTGATGTTAAGGCCCTGCTTTCCTCCCAGGGCTTGGGGCTCCCTCACCCCCTTCTCTACTCTCTGTAGCACATGCCCTCAGCACTAAAGAGACAGAGGTCACTACCTCGAGACTTTGCTGTCCCCTACAGGCCTGAAACACTCAGCAGTGAGAATGCAGCTGCCAGCCAAGGTGCACAGGCTGGAGACCACACGCAAGCCCCAGATGCCACCCCGCAGAGCCCCCAGCTCACGGCAGTGTGGGCACTGAGCCCTGGGTATGCCCTAAACTGCTGCTGCACAGTTTGCCTGGGCCCAGGGCGCCTCCTCTGCATGACCATGTGCAGGGTCCTTCTCCTCAGCTCCTAATGACTGTGTGATCTCCATCCCATAGTGGGGTGCATTGATTCGGGCTCTTCCCAACGCTTCTTCTCCGTGTGCACCATCTTGAGAACGTCCTCTGGTTGTTGCCAGTGGTAGTTCTGGCTCCCTCACCCAGACTGAAGATGGAATGATACCTCCTATCTCTGTCGGCTCCCACAAAGCTCCTTTCTGGGGCTTCATTCCTCCACCTCCCTGGAGGTGCCATCTGAGTTTTCTTGGCTCGTCTTACCATTGGACCTCTGGTTTGGGGTCTCAGTCTTCTGTGGCCCCTTCTCCCTTGGCTCCACTCTCTCTGGGTAACAACATTACACCTCAGGTGCCACTGCTGTTTCTAAGCTGTCTCCCACCAGGAGTCCAAACCCACATATTAGGACAGAACTACCTTGATTTCTGACTTAAATTCAATGTGTCATGAATGAAATAAATTAGCTGTCTCCCAACCTGTTCTTTCTGGTATCACCTGTCTTGATTAACTTCTCCACTATCCCCCCAGTCACCCAGAAACTGAGATCACCCTAGACTCCCCACTCCCATCATCACCACCGGCGCCTGCCCATTACCTGAGTTGAACCTTCCGAGACCTGAGCTGAGCACTTAACTTAGAGCATGTCATTTACTTCTCACCACAAATTCATGGCCAGCACTATTCTAACCCCTGTCTTCAACATGAAGATCGAGATTGGAAAGGCTAGAAAATGTGCCCTGGATCCCACAGGGGGCAGATGTGGCATTGAGATTCACACCCACAGGAGCCGGGCACACACATCCTGCAGCAGCCCGAACATGTTCTTCATAGTGGAAGACCTGTAAGGCTGAGAGAAGCCACTTCACAAAGAGGAACACAGAGGCTCCTGGCAATCGGGGACCTGTCCAAGGCCTACCAGAACTACTGTCTCCTCATCCTTCTCAGCACAAGCTGCCTCTGAGGGAATGGGGCTCCAGAACATTCGATGGGGTCTCCTGCTAAATGTCACGTGAGTTTAAAATTCTTGTGTGAGTTATGATTATGCCAGTGATGATGGGCTTTTGTACTAAATCTCCACTGATGGAGAATAGGAAGAAGTGGTTTAAGTTGCAGCATGAAATATCTAAAAAGCCTTTACAGATCTGCAGAGATGATAGATTTTGCATTCCCTTGATCTCTCTCTCTCTCTCTCTCTCTCTCTCTCTCTCAGATCTGGTGGGACTGGAATGAGTTTGAAGGATTCCAACGGGAAGGTGGCTCTACCATTCCATTCCACACCATACCAGAGGTTGCTTTTGGCTGGTAGATGTATTTGATTTGGCACACAACACATTTCATGAAAATTCTGATTTCTGGCTTCTTTTGAAAACTCAGTTGGCATGACAACCCCAGGCTCTCTGCCCCAGTTGGCAGCAACCCCTGTGGAACAGGGTCAGCCACCTCCTTGGACAGGGCCCATACACTCCACCTGGCCCTGGCCCCTCCAGCTTAGTTACCTTCCTGGCCTCTGTAGGTGTGTGAATTGATGACCTCAGATGACATTGGTAAGGTCAGCCTTCTGAACATGCATCTTTCCATTTAGCCAAAATTGGACTGATGCCAAACTTTGTTAGATGGCGTCAGAGTACAGACTACAAACTGAAATTGCTTTTACATAAAAAGGTCTGAATCCCATACACGTATTTTATTTCTTCGTAAACACAAGGCCAGATGAAGTTATCCAGTTGCGTATCTGGTGGAGAAAGCAGACATATTCACCAAGTGTGGAAATGCAAACTTAGTTTCCAGACTGGCTAACTTCCCTGTATCAGTCACTTGTGACTTCTACCTAATGACAACTCCAGAGCAGGCTGCAGACTGACAGGCAGAGAGAGCCCAGTCGGCTGTTTATTCGGGAGCTAATCACAAGCATGTTTACAGGAAAATGCCCTCATCTGCTTCCAGCAGCTCCAGCCACTCAGCCATGTGAGAGCCGTCTTCAAAGTCAATTGCCTGTCATTTTGCTGATTTATGTTGAGCAACTGTGAGGCCCCTCGAGGTAGTTGTAGGAAGCTTAATGATTCCCAGCTTATAAAGTGGCAGTGGGGAGTGTGTTTCAGTTCAAATTCCCATCAAGACAGAATTTAAATCCCTAGCTCTGCTGCTCACATTTGCAATGTGAACCGGAGATTAGCAGAGACCATCCTGCCCTGAATGTTGGGGGAGCACAACTTGGGCTGCTTCAGACAGACCGTGAATCCCCATCGCTTTTCAGACCTTGGCTGGGAAAGTGATTAGAACAGTCTTTAAAGTCATGATCACAGACGCTTTTTCTCAAGATATGTTTATGACTGAGGCAGGATGGGAACTATCAGAGAAGACTGGAGGAGCCAGAAACATCTGCCCCTCCCTGCCCACTTGATCCATAGGGTTCAACCAACAGATCTGACTTCTTTGGAATAACTTACCTTCCAATAGAGGTTTCCTTTTAAAATAAAATGTGTCACCCTGGCCAGGTAGCTCAGGTGGCTGGAGCATCATCCCATACACCAAAAGTTTGCATGTTTGATTCCCAATCAGGGCACATGCCTAGGTGGTGGGTTCGATCCCCCTGTCAGAGTACGAATGGGAGGCAAGATTCTCTCACATCAATGTTTCTCTCTCTCTCTCTCAAATCAATAAAACATATCCTTGGGAGAGGACTTAAACAAATAAATAAATCTTTATATATAAAGGGTGACCTATTAAATTACTAACTTGTTAGCTTCTGGTTTAGCTTTAATTTTAATGGAGAACAGAGCACAGCCCCCTTCTTGCAGATTCCCTCACATCCCCACCCACCACACAGAAAGTGCTAGAAGGTTCTAGATCACAGGAGCTGGCCCTCTTCTGCTGAGGCTGGAAAGTGAGACAGTAAGTTATTTCTGAAAATCAATCACGTCAGAGATTACCTTCCAAGCCCTGTTCTGGCACTAAACTACTATCAGTAGAAGAAGGACGCATCTTTTATGTTTCCCTGGCTGCATTTGAGAGTCAAACACAAATGATTTAAAAATTGCCCATGGCTTATATTGCTCATATTTCTGCATTGCCTGTTCCTGTGGTATCTCAGATAATAAAGCCACACTGTGTTAGGGCTGAAAGGTAATTTAGAGATCTAGTTCATACGTTCTAGAGAAGAAACTGAGATCCAGTGATGTCCCTAAATCAGCCAAGCCCAAGGATTCTCACCTACATAAACATTTGAGAGGCTGAGTCATCCAAACTGAGGCCAACTCCAAAAAGAGTTTTATTGACTCATCTTCCCGTTAGAAAAAGACAGCTCACTTGTACCATGTCATTACCTCCTTTATTCTTCTTTGTATTCCCACTGCCTTCCTCCATGTTTCTGTCACCTGTCTTATGTAGCCAGCTTCAAACTAGCCACCTGTCTTTGTGCCATGAAGTGTGATTTTTGCAGCTTGGCTCTTGTCCTAGGCTAGCTTTCCCAACCTCTGTCTCCATCCCTTGGCAGATAAAACTGGGTTCCTGGATCTGCAGCCATTTGTTGTTGTGCCTCTGCATTGCCGCTGAGTGGCAGTGTTTCAGAGCATTCCTGAGATCTGGTTTGTCTTATGATACAAGCAGGGAGGGCTATGTAAGCAGACAAGGCAAAGGGAGCTTGGCTGCAGTGCTTGGGAGATGGAGTGTTAGTGATTATGGTGACGAGGGGCAGAGGTCTGCATACTGTCTGTATACTTTCAGAGCAAGCTCCAGTCCCAAAGCTGACATCTGCCGTCACTCTAACAAAGGAGTCTCAAATCCTAAGGCTGTTTGGGAGGTGTCCTTGAAAAGAATGACTATAACCCTCTGCCCTCCTTGTTTTAATTTCTCAACTGATCCATTGGGCCCTGGTTCATCCAGAAAAATAACCACTGAAGGGAAAAGAGGCAATCCCCATGGGCATTCTGTGTTTGCTGGACAGGACAATAATGGCCTAATCCTGCTAATGGCTTTGGTCACTGCAGGATATTAGCTATTAAAGGGGTCTATTTAGAGGGGGATGGGGTGGGAGGAAGGTAGGGCCATCTGCTGATTACAATATGCTTGAGGAATGAAAGAGCATTTAAAGAGACACTGTCTGTCTACTTGGACACAAATAGCTCATTTGTCATTTAAAAGGTATATATCCAGGGCTTGAATTTTAGTATCTGACTTATTTGCATGGTGCAGACTCTAAGTGCAATGTCTCAGACTGGAGACAACCCAGGAACTATATCCCTTATGCTTTCTGAAAAGAACCTCCCTGGGGACTAGAAAGAATGCAGCCTGAAATACTTAAACATTTACATCACAGGTTGGATTGTGTGGAAGTCAGACCAAGTGTTTTTACTATAAACAAGTCAGCCCAAGACCAAACTGTGAGGTACCCGTCTGATTTCCAAGCCTCGTGTCCCAGCACCAGTCTCCACACAGAAAACGGTCCTCTATATCCCTCTGGGCCCCAGCTCCCTTCATTGGTCCTCTCTTGTTTTCTTTAGTTGTACCACACTTTCCTTCCCAGGCCTGATGGAAGAGGAATCTTTCTGAGTATGAAAAATATCAGGGAAGCTGGAGGCAGTCAACCTGGCCTCCCAGACCAAGAGGTGAGCAGATACCTGGCTTCCCTCACTGACCAGACCCTGGTTCAATGAGGCCACAACTGTTGTTGCATCTAGGGATTTTATTCCCCAACTCAGTGAGAAGGGAGACGTTTAGGACGTATTTGGTGTCATCACACTGAATCAAGCGTTTGGTCTCTGAGCTAAAAGCATGTAAAGGCTTAGGGACAGAAAGCTCCTGAATACTGAGAGGTGATTACTGATGTATAAGGGGGGCACAGGCTATCCTATAAATGTCCTGGGCTCTTGCCATTATGGCAAAGCCATTGATGCCTCAGAGAGGTGAGCCTTGAGTTGGACCTTGAAGGAAGAGTAGATTTATCCAACAGAGAGAAGGTGCTGGGCATTCCTGAAAGGAGACCTTGAATTAACAAGGTTATGGGAAATTGGAACATTGCTTAACAAAAGGATGGCCCATGGGGTTGAAGCTGGAAGGTCCGAGAAGCACAGAAGGAGAGGGCTGGGAGATGCAGGGGCAGGGCAGGTCTGGAACCCTTGTAGTGAAGTTTTGCACTGTAAGGAGTAGAGTCACTTCATTTACCTGAAGCAAAGTTCATTGAATCTAAGACATGAGAGGTGAGGAGGAACACATGGCCCTCCCTCTAAGGACAGCAGGGGCAGCCATGCCTCCAAGCTCCATAAAGGCATTAATATGGTGTGGGGAGCAAGTGTTTGAAAATATGTATAATGTATTAATAGAAAATCTGAGGTGTAGTAAAGCCAACAGATCAGGAGACATTTGCCATTGCAAAGATATTCTATTCATCACAGTCTCAAGAGAAAGGGTCACACTGTGCCACACAGGGCCACACAAAGAAGCCTCAGAAGCAGCTGGGATGCAGCTGGGGGAGGGAGGAGTAGTAGGCAGGAGCTTTTATTGTAGTGTGTGCCAGAGGGAGTGTGCCAGGTAAGCAGACAAATGGGCAGCTTGGTGATCAGGGCAGGGCTGTGATGGCCCAGAGTGTGAGATTCAGCAGAGGAGTGGTGGGGTGGGTTGGCGTGTATTTGAAAAGCGTGTTCCAGGGTGACTTGTTTGCCAGTTCTCAGTCTCGAGTAACCCTGGGAGGGGCAGTCTGTCCAGGCTGTGCAAGGGCCTGGGTGTCAAAGCTTCTGAGTGCAGAAGATAAAAGATGGGTTCAGGACACAGTGAGGCTCTAGCAATGCCACCCATCTTGCTGTCCCTCTGACTGCCATGCCAGGGCTTCAGATTGGGGGACACATACTTAGCCCCTGGCCATTTCTCCTCCTCTGCCCTATCTGAGTTAAGGTTCCCAGGAGAGGCTCAGACAGGTGCAGTGGTCTTTATCCAGCACCAGCTGTCCTGTTGGGCAGGTCTTCATGCCAGGTTACCCATGCTGGCTGCCCACGAGTTAAGTGCCAGCCTGATGGGCTAATGAATTTACTAGCAGATCTTAGAGCTTGGCGAGCTCTGCTTAGAGCCCACTGCTGGGGAGGCCTGGAATGGGGCTCTGAGGGTTTCCAGGGGAAAGTACCTCAGCCAGCACTTCACTTGACTGTATAACACTTCAGGAAGGCCAGAAATGAACCTGAGTTACAATAGCACAGGCACCTAAGGGTTTTGAACAGGCTATTTTTATAAGAAAGGCTAATTTGACAAAAACATACAGGAATGGATTAGAAAAGGAAGAGCCTGGAAACCTATAATAGGTCAGAGTGAGTGGTAGCCATGGGACAGAAAGGAAGGGGGCAATTCCCAGTGTCAGACTGGAGGGAACATCGAGAGAACTTAGTAAGTGGCCAACCAAGAAAGGTGGGGAGACCCACCCAATGACAACACTGAGGCTTTGGACCTATAGGGAGACAGGAAATGCCTCACCGGTAAGACAGCCAAGTATGGAAAGGGAGCATATATGAGGGGGGGCTTGTTTAGATCATAAACTTGTGTCAGATGCGGAACATCAATAACCCCCACTCCACCCCACCACTGCTGAGTAGGAAACAGTGTGGCCCTAGCAATGGGACACCTTGCTGAGTAGACAATTCAGTGATGGACTTTTTCACTCCTAAGTCCAATAACTCCATGAACACAACTACCACCTTCCTAGATTTTCCCCAGTATTCACAGAGTCCTCAAAGTGCAAGGTCTAGGTTCAGGATAAGTAAGTATCAACCATGCTTCCTTGATCTCTTCCACCCACCCCTGTCCAAGGGTGATTTTTAAACAAATTTTAAAAGCATGACTCTCACAAACACATGCTGAGCACCTGCTAAAAAGTTACTTTACTCTCTAATAATGGAGCCAGTAAGATGGTAGAACTGGCTCAAAGAGCATTTGTGGGACAGACAATTATATACTCTCTCAGGACAGGAATGGTGAAATGAGCTGGCTAAGCTCCGTACAAGACAAGTGACTGTCCTACAAGGCAATACAACTATAACCTTTTAGGTTCTTTCCAATCGGACATAAATGTTTGCATCTCGACTAGACAAAGAAGCACCTGCAATTTAGCAGTGATCTGCAAATTAGCATCTAAATTGAGCCCTAATCTATGGGGCATAGTAGGTCAAAGCAGGTATTGTTCCTCTAAAAACAGATCAGTCTCACATTGACCTTTTCTACAACAATCCAACTTGACACTGAAATGTTATGCAGTGGCCTCCTTGCTTTATTTCCAAGTTTTGGATGATTTTTATCACCCATCTTCCACCCAATAAGATGTGAGATCTCAGCTCACACATCATTTCCTCAGTCAGGGCTTCCTTGACTTCTGGTCAAGGTCAGAGCCTCCTGTTCATTTGCTTTCACAGTAGGAAGTATTTCACCTTCCCAGCAGCTAGGTTAAAGAAACAATTACTCTGACACTTGCTAGAACAGTGAGGAAGACTTCATTCAGGACTGTTTCAATAGGTGTCAAGACTACTGCAATAGGGTGAGGTGGTCTCCGGCTCAAGGGGTCTGCGACATTGTGGATGAGACACGACAAATTCACATGGACTACCGAGTCCTGTGGAGGAAAAGGGATGGCATGGTCACTCTCTCAAGGGGAGAGTGCCCTGACCATTGCCTTGACAAGCTTTTATTGCTTTTCTGGGCATATTACATGATGATCCTCATTTTCTATGCAGAGGTTCGCTTTAGGTGGTTACCTTTTACAGGAAACAAAGGAGAGGATGCCGCTAATCATTTCACAGAAGAGGGATATTTGCAAATGCAAAGGGAAAAGTGGTTGGACTGGTTACACTCATCCTTGGAAGGGTTAGCACAGACTTTAGGAAGTTACAGTAAGCACTTGATGCCTCAATTCAGGGTGAGGGAGTTTTAGCATAAAGCAAGTCTCAAAGTGGCCTAGATACAACGCAGGCCTGATTCCCCATGGGAGAACCTATCTGTGGGTGTGGATCCTGTCTGGGTCCATGCCATGCAGAACAGTCTCCTATAATAGGGGAGATCAGGCTCAAGTGCCAGTGCGAAGGCCATGAGGATTTATCACCCATGAGTAGAATGGGGGACCACTGGATGGACCATTACTAAGAGGAGATATCAGCGCAGAAGGACTCTTGCTAAACCACTTTGACTGGATTCTTGCTGAAGGCAGGCCAGTGTGATCAGGTATGGGGGGAAATGGATTTGATCAGATATCAAGTTGGGGGGATTCTTGCTAAACTGATTTAGCAGAATTCCTGCTAAGACTGGGCAAGGTAGACTCAGCCTGAGCAGGATGGGGCCAAGGTCAAGGCCTAGTTGAAAAGAGGACTTGGAAGAACCTGACTAAAGTTGGGTTGAGGAGAGAGTTTTTGTCAGTGATCACCTCTCTAACTTTTATGGACCTGTGGGGCCATGTCATTTGCACCTGTCTCCTCTTCTACATTTTAAGCTCCTTAAGAACAAGGCATCTTCTTTTTTTTTAAGATTTTATTTATTTATTTTTAGAGAGGGAAGGGAGGGAGAAAGAGAGAGAGAAACATCAATGTGCAGTTGCTGGGAGACATGGCCTGCAACCTAGGCATGTGCCCTGACTGGGAATCGAACCTGCGGTGCCTGGTTTGCAGCCCACGCTCAATCCACTGAGCTACACCCGCCAGGGCAAACAAGGCATCTTCTTGCTGTTACATCCCAGCACCTGTACTACACTTGAAGTTGGGAAGAAGATACTTAATAAATAGATGGGATGGATGGATGAATGGATGGATGGACACCCAGAATACTGAGCCTAGGAATGCCCTGGGAGGCAGGAAGCAGCCATCCATACACTGCAGCTAATTCACTGCCTGGTTGTCTTTTTTCCCCTCCTTTGTTTTTATTTGCTTAATTGCACCTTTTCTCATTTAACTGCCTGGCAGGGAATTCAGCTCTGGGGGCACTCAGGGCAAAGTCAAACAGTTTGCTCCCAGCTTGCTGGTGCTGACTCAGCCAGTGCTGTCTGCTCAGGCTGAAACACACTGATCAAAGTCCAGGGACAGCTAACCTCTTTCTCTCCTAGGCAGACACTTTCTGGTTTGTACAGGCTGCCCTTGGCCACACAGTTCCTCCCCATTTCCGAGGGCTGAGGATGCCCCTCCAGCCTAAAGCTAAGGAGAGACCTGTGAGGACATGATGACCACCTCACTGTCCCATTATTTACTTTGTGGAGTGGGGGAGGGGAGGTTTGGTGAGCTGTGAGTATTGGGAAAGGTCACTCTTTTTAGTAAACAACCCCTTTAAGAACAAAGCACTGAAAGTATGTTGGGGTATTACATCTCGCTCCCCTTCCTCCTAACCTCCTCATCAGTATGTCAGTATCATTTCTCAATCTCTTCACTTGCATTTCTGTTTCTTTGTGTTCATTTCTAACCAGTCTCAGCCCATCCCTCCTATAATTCACTCCCTGGTGTCCCATCTCTAAGTGGACCGGCTGCTCATGAACATCCATGTGTAGCCCAGCCTCTTCCGGAACATAGGCTGCATCTTGTGGCAGCAGCCTCTGGGGTGACCCCAGGGTTCCCAACTGCCTGCTGTTCACACCTCCTCCTGAGCCTGGCCTGGATCTAGTGACTCCCTTCTCACATGGTCAGAGTGATGGATATTGTTTTTGAGATCAGGTGTCTGTCTTGCTGGCCCTCATTGCTCTGTCACTTCTCACTGAAAAGGAGGAAACGCCTTGCTGTGAGCTGCCCTGTGGAGAGTGGGCTCTGGCCAACACTCAGTGAAGACCTGAGGACTTAGTCCAACAGTCTTGAGAACTGATCCTGCTGACAGCCACATGAGTGAGCCTGGAGACAGGAGAACCTTCAGGGAATCCACAGCTCCTTGATGGCAGCCCAGGGGGCACCACAAACCAGACAACCCAGCTGAGCCATGATGAGAGTGACCCACAGAAACTGGGAGACACTAGATATTTCTTGTTTTAAGCCAGTAAGTTTAGGGGCAATTTATTACATAGCAACGGATAATTAATACTCCATCTAACTGCCTACTCTACTTGGATATTGGAAGAAAATCTCAAACAAAACACTGTTAAAACAAGTCTCAGTTTTCTATCTTAAGAGGAGAGAGAACAGAATATATCAGAGACAAAGAAACAGACATGGGTAGACCCACTGTGCTGCTGAGCTGAGGGGGTGCAAGGGCTCAGGTGATGTACCTACTATAAGATGGATCTCACAGGAAGGAATGGCATGCATATGAGAGTCAAAAAAAAATGGTCTCATGGACACAGACTGGGCCCCACACAGGGGACAACTTGGTCAGACATCCTGTTGATTATCTGCTAACTTTCACGGATTGGTTGAAGGGGTTAGCATTGAGGCTACCTGCACTGACACTATCCAGTGAACATGCAGACACCACAGTGACAGAAACTCATGGAAACTCAATAAGAGGTGCACATTATCTGAACATTTTTTGAAGAGGAGAATCTGACTTAGCATTAACTATGCCAAGGAATGCTTTTAGCTCCCTGTTTATATGAGCAATTTTGAAATTTTATTTCAAATTTCTGTCAATAAAAATGGCAAGATTTGAGCTCATCCCCAACCTACCTCTATTCCAGGCAGAGATAGAAGAAAATCCTTAATCTGAAAATTTAGACATAAGCACCACAAACCAGACAACCCAGCTCTGTGTTTTGTGGTTTTGTAATACCTTCTATTGAGATTGTGTGTTTTATGAAGTGTGTTATTCATGTATCTGGCTCATTTAAGCCTCATACAACCTGAGGAAGAAGTGGAAAACATGACTTCATTGCCATCTTAAGTGGAAACTGAGGCTCAGAGAGGTCATGGACATGCCTAAGGTCACACAGCTGCTCCATTCTGAAACTTGCACTGGGAGCAGGTTTCCTGAGCCCTCCATCAGTGGAGGCCCTGTTTGACTTTGACCTGCATCCAAACCAGGGTCATCCAGCTTGCTAGGTCCACAGGAATATCTCTGTGACCATGTGTGCAGGGGCACCAGAGAACCCACCTGGGAAGCCAGGAAGCCAGATGAGCTCACCTGGCTCTGTGGTCAGAGGGAAGGGAAGGACACCAGCTGTATCTCTCAAATCAGCATCTCAAGGGACAGGTTACTTAGTCAAACACTCTTGAAGACAGGCACACAAAGAGTGGGGCCCTGTGCCTTTGTAGAGTGTGATAGAAAAGGGCAGCAAGGAACAGGACTTGTGAGAGTACAGCATGGTGTAGAGGTCTCATGTGTGCCCCGGAGGTGGGTGGAGGTGGAGCAGGTCGTGGGTACTTGTAGGCAGCACCATAGTGCCTGGAGGTAGGGTAGTTCTGGGAATAAGACCTAGAGAGAAGGGACATGGTTGTGGTCCCTGCACACTCACCACCTCATGTCTAAGATCTTTGCAAGAGTGGAGTACATGGGAAACAACTGAAGATGCTGAGTCTGGGGTCCAGGCTGGTGCCCATTGAGAGGGAGGTGCCCCCCTCCACCCCAAAGGATGGATAGAAAGAGAATAGGAGGTCCTAGGGCTCTGCACAAACTCAGCAAAGACTCTTGACATCCTTGCTGTCCAAATGGGGGTTTGAGTCAATCCTATTCTAAAATCTGGTGGGCAGGAAGTGGTGGCTGATGACCAATGACCCTGATCATGAAATGAAGGCCTGGAGGCTTTAAGGACTTGTGTAGATCACCAAGCCAGAGCTCTTCTTATTATAGCATGACTTCCTATGTGACTCCAAGTCATTGGATTCTGAGACTCTTCCAGCCAACTCCGGGTAACAGCCTGATAGTCACATGGGAGACCCAGCTCTCCCACTTTGTCAGCTGAGTGCCAGTTTCTGCCTCTCCTGCAGGTACTGGCTGAGTCTCAATGCTCATTTTCTAAAGATTTCCTCTTGGTATACATTCAGTGACAGGGCCCTGCCAATCCCTCCACAGCCCATCGATCCTGGTGGCAAGCTCCAAAGGGTGTCAGTGAGCATGGACTTCCTGGGTGAAGACCACCCAGGGCAGTGTTGATGGGCTCTTGCTGTGCCTTCCTGTCCAGTAAAGGCGTTGATAACAGGCAGCAGCTGGTTGCTCATTCATTACTGCTACATAACCCAATAGTTGACACCTAAGATCTAGATCTATAAGGACTGGGACTATGGGCCCTTTTCAGCCCTGCCCCCAAAAGGAGGCTGGAGACAAGTTCAAATTACCTTGCAAAGTGCAAACATTTACAGCAGCCTGACCTCCTTCAACATGTGCTTATCAGGTGGAAGCATGTGCCAGCCCTGAGCTGCAGGACTGAAGTTCACTGGGGAGCAAGATTAACACTATCTGTCTGCTGTCTGTCATCTAGGCACCTACATATCTATCATGTATTGATCTATCTGTGTATCTGTGTTCTATCTATCTCTATGTGTATTCAGACTTATTTTAAGGAATTGACATACATAATTAT
The DNA here is from genome assembly GCA_004024845.1 of Tonatia bakeri. Lineage (NCBI taxonomy): Eukaryota > Metazoa > Chordata > Mammalia > Chiroptera > Phyllostomidae > Tonatia > Tonatia bakeri. The sequence goes on along the minus strand of PVIA01002039.1, from coordinate 218,180 downwards.
GGGGCTACCAAGTCAAAAATCCAAAAGGCAAGCTGGAAACTCAGGTGGAAGTTGATACTGCAATCTTAAGGCAGAATTTCTTCTCTAGAAATCTCAGCTTTTGCTCAGTCAATTGATTGGATGTGGCACATCCATAGTGTGGAGGGTAATCTCCTTTACTTAAAATCAACTGATAGTAGATATAAGCCACATCCACAAAATTCCTTCAAAGCAAAACCTAGATCAGTCTTTGATTAAATACCTGGGTACTGGAACCTGGCCAAGTTAACACACAAAAGTTACCATCACAGAAGGAAGAAAATGATGTGAGGTAAGTATAACATAAGCCTGTCCCTGGCACAGAGTGTGCTCAGTCAATTGAAACAATCCATATTTTTAACATATTCAAAAATACCTAGCACTGCTGTGACTGGTGACAATACATCTAATTCCTTGCTGATAGTGAGAGATCAATAGTATATCCAAATAGTGTGGGTCCTCAGGTCCTGGTCCTGTAATCTGCCAAGTTGGCCCCTGACCTTTTAGGCCTCCACAGGCCTCTCTCCTTGTGCTAGCCAGAGGACAGTTCTTTAACACAAACGTCTCTGCCACACAAAAGTCTCACTAAAGAACTCTGTAGGTGCTGACAGAATTCTAATTTTCATTCAGACATTTTGGAGATACTTTGATGAGCCCAAGCCCACATGTCTCCCTATATGTTAGAACCAACATTAATGCTTTTATTAGCATTCTCATTGGACATAACCCTTCAACACCTAAAAGGACACCTGCATCTCATTTCTTTATGTCTCATGGAATTTCTTTTCTGTTATGTTTTCAATGCTACAAGAACTTTTGGCTGATGAAGGGGAGTTAGGACTAGAGAAACAGAGCTATGTAAAACCAGAAAAACAGTTAATGCTATTATACGTATAGATTTACTTTAAAAAATATTTTTATTTATTTATTTATTTATTTTTAGAGAGGGAAGGGAGGGGGAAAGAGAGAGAGAGAGAAACATCAATGTGTGGTTGCTGGGGGCCGTGGCCTGCAACCCAGGCATGTGCCCTGACTGGGAATTGAACCTGCAATGCTTTGGTTCACAGCCTGCACTCAATCCACTGAGCTATGCCAGCCAGGATTATACTTATAGATTTATTAATTTTTTTAATATTTTATTTATTTATTTTTAGAGACAGGGAGGGAGAAAGAGAGAGACATTAATGTGTGGTTGCTTCTCATGTGGCCCCCACTGGGGACCTGGCCTGCAACCCAGGCATGTGCCCTGACTGGGAATCGAACCTGCGTTGCCTGGTTCGCAGCCTGCGCTCAATCCACTGAGCTACACCAGCCAGGGCTATAGATTTATTTTTAATAGGACTTGGAAGTACACCAGTCCCCTCGCACCAAAACAATCACATGATCTGGAACAATGGTCCAATAATGGTGGCTACAAGTCCTTTTCACAGAATTTCTTTCCTTTTTGACATTTTGATGTAGAGTCCAAAGATATTCTTTGGGAGCTGGTGATGGCTGCTCTTATTCTAGATGGTTCCTATATGGTTAAGATCACAGGAAACAAGCAAACATAAGTTAGAGAGATGACTACAACAAGATTTAGAGAGGTGGTAAGAAGGGATCAGATCCCTCCAATGACTCAATAGCAAAAATAAACAAATAAATAACTGGATTAAACAATGAGCAAAGGGTTTGAAGAGACATTTCTCCAAAGAATGCATACAAATGGCCAATAGGTATATGACAGGCTGGTCAATGTCATTAACTGTAGAGAAATGCAAATCAAAACAATAATGAAATATTACCTTACACCCACTAGAATGACTATTCTTTAAAAAAAAAAAAGTAAGGATGTGAAGAAATTGGAATCCTTGTGCACTATTGGTGGGAATGTAGAATGGTGCCACTATTGTGGAAAACAGTTTGGAGGTTTCTCAAAAAATTAGAAATAGTACTATCATATGATCCAGCAATTCCACTGCTGGTTATTTATCCAAAAATATTAAAATCAGGATCTCAAAGAAATATTAGCAACCCCATGTTCATTGCAGCATTATTCATAGTATTCAAGACATGAAAACAACATAAATGTTCACTGTCAGATGAATGAATAAAGAAAATGGGGCATATAGGATATAGGAAATCTTGCCATATGCAACAACATGGATGGACCTAGAAAACATTTTGCTAGATGAAATAAGCCAGTCATAGGAAAACAAACACTACATGCTTCTCCTTAAATAAAGTAGTTAAAATAGTCAAATTCATAGAACTAGAGTAGAATGGCTCCCAGGGGCCATCAAGGGTCGGGAGGGTAGGAGTTGCTGTTCGATGCATATGGAGATGATTAAGTACTAGAGAACGCAATATTGTGCCTGTGGCCAACAAGAGTGCCTTGTGAGCTCAAAAAACTTGTGGACAGGATAGATCTCATGTTATGTTCTTCCCACAACAATTTTTTAAGTGATCAGTGTTAGATGAATTTGAAGGTAGAGCTGACAGGACTCGCTGAGGGGTTGGACATGGAGTGTGAAAGAGGGAACTTAAGGATGACTCCAAGGGTTCAGGCCTAGCTCCATTTACAGAGCATGTACTATGTGCCAGTCATGGAAGTTCACCTCCATTATCTCGTTTAACTCTTGCAACACCCCTCTGAGACCTGCTATCGTTAATCCTGGAGAGGCTAAGTCATGGAGCTGGTACATGAGGATGTCAAGACACACACAGAAGTGTGCTCAGCTTCGAGCCCCGGTTCTTCCCACCGCTCACCGCTCACTGCTCACATCCCTCTACCACCCTTAGCCAGGTGCCACACTTTTAACACTGCGAAGAGTGTGGAGAGCCAGCACAGCTCTGTAGCACACAACCTGTGTGGCCCTGGACAGGTTACTTAACTTCCATGTACTTCAGTTCCTCCTCTGTAGAATGAGTCTATTCATATATTATACAGGGGTGTCCAACATTTTGGCATCTCTGGACCACACTGGAAGAAAAAGAGTTGTCTTGGGCCACACATTAAATACACAAATACTAGTGAAAACTGATGAGCAAAAATCAGTTTGAAGTAAATTTATGGTTTTGCGTTGGGCCGCATTCGTAGCCATCCTGGGCCACATGCAGTCTGCGGGCCGCGGGTTGGACACCCCTGCTAGGATTACTGTAGGATTACCTAAAATGCTGAATCTGAAGCAATGGGCTGAGGCTGCTCATCTGTTTCAAGTTATCCTGCAGCCTTTTGCCCACTGCATTATATAAACAATGTTTTAAAATTCATGTTTCACACATACACAGGTGCTCAAAGAACTCAAACCAGATTGTAAAACAAGATAGAAAGAACAAAAGTACCAAAACAGAGCTACAGAAATTGGAGATAGGACTAAGAGAGAAGCAGAAAAGACAGGCCCTGAGCAAGAGAGCAGCCAGGTGACACAGGATGGAGACTCCGACACCCAGGAAGATGAGGAGGATGACAGAGCAGATCCAGACTGTGTGGAATGCCAACATCCCTCAGTGGAACTTGCTTCCCATTTCTAGCCTTAACAAGGCCTTTTCATTATGTGTGGCTTTTTTTCACATCTTAAAAGTCCTACCAGAGTGATAATACCTGGCTTCTTTGCATTTTGCAGCTCTGCCCTCCCTCTACTTAGGAAAAGAAGGCCCATAGTATAGGCAGACAGGGCTGTGGCATTTTTGTTGTTTTCTTGGGATTGTTTCCTTGCAAAGATATTTAAAATGTTTACACCTACAGACATTCAGTCTTCTATTGCTATGGTCTGAATATTTGTGTCCCCCTCCTAAATTTCTATGTTTACATGCTAACCCCCTAAGGTGATGGTAATTGAGGCAAGGCCTTTCTGAGGTGCTTAAGTCATGAGGGTGGAGTCCTCATGATAGCTCCCTAGCTGGTGCCCCCATGTGAGGACACAACAAAAAGCCTGCAACCTAGGAGAGGGCCTAGACCCATCGTGCCAGCGCCCAGACCTTGGACTCCAGCCCCAGAACTGCCAGAGGCACATTTCTGCTGTTTACAGCCACCTGGTCTGTGGCACTCTTTTACAGCAGCAGAGCAGGCTAAGATGCCCCCCTTGCCCTCCTCTTGCTGCCCTCACACTGCACTTGGCAAAGACGAGCCACATCCAGATTCATTCCCTGGCAGGTTTGAGACTGAAATCCTCAAGAGAAAGGAGTGAATCATCCTCCACAAGTGTTTGTCCTCCTCTCACAAACACTAAGTCTCTGCCAAGATGTGAGGAACTGGAACTGGAGAGATGTGAGGCTGACAGTGAACACAGGTACCAGGGAGGTGCGCTTGAAAGAGAAAGAAAGAAACGAGGAGCCATCCACATTCTGCTCACCTGGTGATGAGTGGCTGTCAGGTGAGTGTCACTGCAGACAGGTGGGTGCAGGACAGCTCTGGGCCAGCTCACCAACCATCTATTCATTACAATTGCACCCTCCAGCATCCTGCCCCATGAATGGAGGGCAGATCCTGGGGCAGGTGGTGAGGGTGCTGACTGCAGGGAGCTGTCCTTCCTGGCCTCACATGTAGTTCACTGGGAAGATAGTCACCTACCCCAGGTGTGCTTTCATCTCAGGAAAATCACCCAACCTACAGACCATTACTAAGCTGACATTCTTCCTTTCCAGGATCCTCTTCTCACCAGTTTTCATTTTTAAAACAAAGTGTCTTGGATTTGCCAGAACATTGTAATGGTAATAGGAGGAGTTCCAACTATATTTTCATTCTTTATTTTAGATTAATGTCACTTATGCCCAACAGACTAAGGTCCAAATTAAATAGCAGCTGGTCTCCTTTGTGGAAACAGCTATTCATAATTATTGCCAGGCACCTTTCTCAGCCAACTACAAGGTCCCTTGGGCAGTGGACTAGTGACCACTTTGTGATGCACACTGGTTATTTTTGAGTACGTCAAGACCTGTGGAGGGTCTGAGGCTTCACTTCGCTTGGAGCTGAGACGGTTCACAGGTGCCACTAGAAAACCCAAGATTCCTGAATCAGAGGTGAAAAACTTCATCATTCACTTCCCAAAACATTGATGTATTTGTACTGATGCCCCTGCCTCAAGTCTACTGAACACCATGACAGGCTGAGATGGGTGCTGTGCACTCAGTGAGTCACACAACAGTGGCACATACTGGGTGAGCAGCTAATGTGGTGACGAGCTGCTGAGAATGTGCCCTCTCCTCCAGGGGAGTGAGCAGGTACAGGGCAGGCATGCTGTGGGCACCTTGACCCACTCAGGTGTCTGTGTGATGATCCTAGAAACTGCTGGGCACCAGGGGGTGGGATCGCCCTGTAGTCAACACACGGCGAACACAAGGGGATGTGACACTCACGTGGCTGCCTCTCGTCTTCGTCTCTCGAGTGGTCTCCTCTCCAGTCGTCCCACCGTATGACAGTACTAAAATAATGTCCATGTTACTTTGCAGACAACTGAACTTCTGGCCCAAGAACCATATCTCCCAGGCAACACACCTCTCTCACACAAACATAACACTTCTCAGAAGAGCAGACTAAAATTAAATATAAAACCAAGGCTTTTCCATTATTCTCATGTGTTTGGCTGATGCTGACTTCACTTGCAGAGTCACTGAGGCCAAAAAAGGTATGTGTTTGGCGGTGGTGGACGAGAAGGGCCGGTACCCTCGGTTGTTACATGCAGCACTTAACAGCAGGTGACCAAAAAAGGTGCTGGTTGGTAGATGTGTTGGGATATCTCTTAACAACACAGCTCAAGATGCTTCTTACAATGCCATTAAACATTCTCCTCTAAGTGTAGTTGAACTTGAGGTCAATTTGCAGTGCAGTGTGGAGCTTTACACAGGGTGGCAGACCATTTACCATGTCTTTTATTTTCTGTATTCTGATGTGGGACCTTGCTGGTTAGTGAAGTCCTAGAGCTAGTAAACAAAACACCAGGAACATGCCAACCAGCTAACCTACCTCCACTCCACCCTTGTTGCCCAGCACAAATTATTCTGACACCTGGACTCACAGCATTCCCTCCTATCTGGACTCCTAGGCCTTAAACTCACCCAATCGTGACCTCTGACCCAGTCTGTGCTGCACTTACTGCCCTGGCTCCTCAGCCTCCTGGGTAAGATGCCCACACCACCCAGGGCCCTTCAACCACGATTATCTGACCTCTCCATCTTCCTCTCTTACCTTTTGACCCTCACACCTAACATTCTGGCCATAATGGACCCTGGCAGTTTTCAAAACCTTGTGGTGCCCCTCCTGTTGAGAAATTTTATCTTATCTTACATTAAGACATTTCTCTTCAGGGAGAACTGCCTATACTTAGCAAAATACTTAAACTGCCTTGGAATAGAAGATAAGGCTCTAAGGCATGGTTAGAAGGAAACAAACAAGAGTTGAACCATACCACTAGAAAATTAACAGGATTTTTTCCCTCTTTTTCTATTGTGAGATATATTGTTCACACAGAAGAGTGAGTGAGCCATATCTGTTCAGTCAAAAAACTAATGATAAAGCATACCCATGTAACTATCACCAAAGTGAAGGCCCTTCCTTCATGGGTCCATCTGTTGGCAGCAGTGGGAATGGCATCAGGCGTTTGACTGGTGAGTCAGACTGGACCTCAGTTCAGCAAACTCAGCACTTGAGTTCTGGGTAGGAAAGAATTCAGAGTCTAGACTCAAACTATAAGAGAAAGTTTATTTAGAAAATCACAGAGGTAGAAGAAATGGGCTCAAGAAACAAGTTACAGAGTCAAAGGAAAGACCCTTGGAGTTTAGGAAAAAGAGAGGGTAAATGAGAGGGAGGGGGAGGCAAGGCACTGGGGTACTCCCAGAAGGAATAGCACACTGGGTCCTCCTTCCTAAGGGCTTTTAAGGGTGGGGGTTTTAAGGGAGGTCCCAGGGGAAGATCTCAATAGAATATCAGCTTTCCAGGTGTGTCCTTTTAGGGTTGTGATCGCTTGTGATTAGTCGGAGCCAGGGCAGGGGGTCATTAGTCAATGCAGCTAGCCCTGGCATTGCGCACCTGGTTTTGCTGCTTTTCTGGTCCCAGAGCTGAAATGTAGCTGAGGCCTAGATGTTATCTCTAGGGAGTCAGGGGGTCTAAACCTTGTGACCAGTGATGTGCTAGAGAGGAAGGCAAGGTCCTTGTTTTCCCAGTTTTGCCAGTTGTTAGGCACCCAGGACTTTCACCCTGGTGACCTTTGTACCTGGCCTGTTGTCCTTGCTCTGCTCATGTCTGTCTGTCTACCAAACTTCCTGGTCACAACTTCATGGGACGCAGAGTTTGGGGTGTGGAGAAGTTAGAGATGAGGACATGGGAGAAGGGAGACAGAGTGATATGGTGGGAGGCTAGAGTAGGAGAATTTTTAAACACAAAAAGCCTAATGTTTATGTTCTAATTATCTGATGTGTGGGGCTGTAATATAGGCTTTTTTACCTTTTCTATCAATTTCCAGTAGAAATTCTTTGTATATTTGATGGGGGGAGGGGGAATTCTGCAGGGAAATTGAGGGGGGTGGGTCTGGACCATGTTTGACTGGCTGACCCTAGGCCAGGGTTCAAGTTCCTGTTTGGGCACCAGATGTGGGGGAGCTTTGTCAGGCAGATCCCCATGGGCCATTGCAGATGAGAATAAGTCTACCAAGTCATGATCTACTTGGAGAGGAAAGCTGACCAATCTCTCAGAGGAGAAGGGCCTTGAGTCTGTTCCTCAATGGAATTTTATTGGGTTTAATTTGCAACAGGAATATAGGTAAAGCTCATCAATCATTGTAAGGCAGTAGTGATCAAACAATAGATAACATTCAAAGAACTATGAGGGCTTATTCTGAGTCAGAGTCAGTTAGCTAAAGGGCCATAAAATTTTGGGAAACAAACTCACTTTATGCTTTGGACCCTTATCAGGAAATTGAGGACATTCTAAGCAAAGCAGGTTTCACAGGATTTTATGTATTCTTTCTAAGGCCTGACCACCTCAGGGAACTGCCCATTCCTGCCCAGGGCTGCACTGCCCTCCGGCATTGTTTCAAGCTTAAGTTAGGCAGGGGAAGTAAGGCAGCCAAAAGATTAGGAGACTTCTTACAGACATAATGAGGACTCAGGCTATGTCAAAGCCAAGGTGTGATTGTCCATCACCTCCTTTTTCTATAGTCCCCCAAATCCTTCCCTGATGGCCTCATCATGGCTGTGCCTGTCTTATGTCATCCCTCCCTTGAGGGATCTTACCCATCATTAGCTAACCTGTCATCTACCTGGGGCCAAGCACAGTGAATTCAAGGGGGCAGAGGTGGCACCCCTGCCAGGAAGATAAGTTTTGTCTCCTTAGTGGCTTATGGTCCCAAGATCTTTTACTCAGCCTTAGCCATGGGGGATTACAGTTTCTGAAACCAGGCAGGGTGGTTCCCAAAAACAGAGATCAAGAAATGTCTACAAGATGCAAAAAGGAAAATGAAAATGTAAAAGAAACTGGGACATCAGAGTCAGAGGAGACCTAGAACACCTAGTGAGTATATGGCTATCCTTGCAGCGGGGTGGGGTGCGGGGAGATTTCCCCATACCCACATACTGATCTCAACTTCAAAGTGTGTCCTATTGTTTCAAGGACAGTGGGCCCAGAAAGGAAGAGCCTAAGGGAAAATTCATTTCCTTCCTTCCTTCCTTCCTTCCTTCCTTCCTTCCTTCCTTCCTTCCTTCCTTCCTTCCTTCCTTCACTGGTTCAGCAGGTGTGTGTTGCTGTTGCATGCCAGGCACTTGTGCTAGGCCGTGGATGTAATGGGCAATTTTCCCTTAGTGTGGGGGGCGCCTATTCTCTAGCACTTTCCCTGCCCCCTAAGCACCATTCCCTGGGCCTTTGTGAGGAGGGGCATTGGCTACATTGCAGAATAAATCTACTGAAGGTCTATTAGATCCTTTGAATAGTGTCTTTGTTCTTCTGGGAAGTGACATTGTGCTAATTCCAAAAGGCAAGGTTGTCACTGCTTTTTTATCTTTTACAAAAGTGTAAGGAGAGAGAGAAAAACTAGTGTACAATTGGATAATTAGAGATAAATTCCCCTCCTCCCCATGTCTTTTCATAGGACTGTGTATTCTGTTGTTTGCCTTCTGCATGCATGATGCACAGGTGGTCATTGGGAAACATTCATATGGATCTAAGTGCCAAGAATACTGGGAGCCACATGTTCATTTGGGTACATTTGGGGGGCGGGGGTATATACAAGTGGCATAACTCAAGGGCCTACAAAAGATTTTTTAAAAACCATAAGGAAATGCCAGTTCTGTTGATGGTGCTTCTCTCTGCTTGTTCTGGGATATAGAATGTCAGGAGATGAGAGAGAACTGTATTCACATGAATCTGGGGAAAATAATGCAATATAGAAAAATTCATTGTCTGTATAAACTTTTATGAAAATTGACTCCTTTGAATTGGGTTTGAGATATCATACTGGCTACTACTGGCAGTAGTATTAGTTTAAAGTTTCATAAGCTTCTGAAAATCAGGTTAGTTTCCTCCTTCCCCATAATATCCCAGGACCTCTGGAGAGAACATGGTTGGAAGGGGAGGGTGAGGAAGAAGCTCAGTGCCCATCACAACTCTGTGGTTGGAGGATGAGCAGATACAGTTGGGAAGAGGCATGTACCCCTCACCTCAAGTCAACACTAAGAAGGAAGAGTGGGATAAACATTAAGCTGTGCCTTGGCATGACATAAGAAGCGAGGGGCATTTGCCCTGGGGATAGTGATACGTATCTAAGGGCAGGAGGCTCCTCCTACAGGAAACTCAATGACTCCAATAGGGGTCTGCAAGGTTGATGGGGGTTAGTGTGTCCTACTGCTGTTGAGATGGAGTCCAGCAGTCCCTCATTCACCAGTTTCCCAGTGTGGCATCTACAGCTTCATGACCAAAGTTCTTCAGCAGAACCTATAGCAACAGAGTTGCCTCCAGAGTCAGCCTACATGTTGAAGGCTCAGTAAGGTCACAGAACATTTGACCCTCTGTGAAATACTTATTTACTGAAACAGGTAAATGAGTATTTCATTTACACTCCACTACCCCACCTTGTGACACAAGGATTTGTTATACACCTTCCCAGAGCAGTGGAAAGTGTACACCTTCCCAGGAGACCCTAGAGAAATTATGAGCACAACCTCAAAGAGAAGTTAGGCTTTGTGTTTCAGCTGCTAGAACCAGTCAGAGCAACATGTAAAATGCTAAATTCTGCTAACACTGGGAAAGAAGCAGGAAATTGGAAAAAAATACAAATGTCTCATAGTTTGTACTTGTGATTATTTTTGAGTACCTCTAAAAGACTTTTGCCATATCAAAACCAACTTCTTCATTCAATTAAGATTTGTGCTGTGTGAGGGGAGTCTGGGTTTGATGCTGAGGGAGGTACATAGGTGTGTGCCCTCAAGTGGTCCCAAGTCCAGGACTTCTGGTCAAGATGGAGGCATAGGTAGACATGCTTCGCCTCCTCATTTTTCCCCAGAGAGAATTACAACTAAACCTCAAAAAACACCCAGAACTCTCAGAAAAGTTAACTGTTTGGAAGTCTGACAACCAAGGATTTAAAGAAGCCACATTTATCCAGATGGGTAGGAGGGGTAGAAAGGCAGAGATGGGTGGAGAGGTGAGGAGATGTGTTGAGAACTTCCCTGCCTGGTTTCAGGAGCTGTAAGCCCCCATGGCTGAGGCTGAATGAGTGACCTTCAGACCATAAGCCACTAAGGAGACAAAGTTTATCTCCCTGGCAGGGGCTCCACCCCTGCTCCTTTTACTTCATCCTGTCTGGCCCCCAGTGCTTGATCGGTTAGCCAATGACAGGTAAGATTCCTCAAGGGAGGAATGACATAAGACAGGCACAATCATGGGGTCCCCCTAGGGAAGGTCTTGGGGGCTACAAAAAAGACATGATGGACCCTTGCCCCTTGGCTTTGACACAGCCTGAGTCCTCATTCTGTCTTCAAGAAGTCTCCTAATTTCTTGGTTGCCTTACTACCCCTACCTGACTTAAGCCTGAAACAATGCCTTAAGTCTGAAACAATGCCAGTGGTGAGTGCAGCCCTGTGCTGGAAAGGGTGGGTTCCCTGGGTGATCAGGCCTAAGGAAGAATATGTAAAATCCTGTGAAACTTGCTTTGTTTAGAATGGTCTCAAATAAATGATAAGGGTCCAAGCAGGAAGTTAATTTGTTCCCCAAAGTTTTATGGCCATTTGGCTATCTGACCTTGACTCAGAATAGGTCCTCAGAGTTCTTTGTTTGTTATCTATTGTTTGATCCTTACTGCCTGATAATGATTAGTGAGTTTTACGTATACTCCCTGTATTCCTATGCAAATTGAATCCTATAAAAGCCTCTCAAGGCAAAGGTCAGGGAGCTATTCTCTTGGGAGGGTGGCCAAGGTGCTCCAAGGCTTGCTCTCCCCTTGAGAGAGAAGTTGTGCCATCCCTTTTCCTCCACTGGACATGGTAGTACATGTGAATTTATTTCGTCTCATACATAACACCCCAGACACTGCAGGACAGTGTCCACTTCAGAGATGTGGTGTGGCATGGAGAGGCAGTGGCAGTGGTAGAATGGGCAGTCCCACATTCACATGTAGTGGATAAAAATCTGGAGGGATATCTTGGGAGCAAGTGACCCCAGCCTCAGGCCAGACCACACAGCCTAGGGTTCCAGTGCTAGGAAAATAAATCCCCATAAATTCTGGCTATAAAAACCAGTAGGAGTTCAAGTGGTAAAAGAAACTGCCAGATTTTCAGGAAACTCTGCTTAAAGGGCCCACATAGTCTTAGAACATACACAAACCCACCCACTCTGGGATTCAGCACCAGGGCACCAGCTGAAAGGGTGCCAGTTGCATACAGGGAATAGGTAAAGTGATTGCAAATGGGGAGAATGCTTGGAAAACCTCCAGAAGCAAGGCAGCAGTACTGTCCCCTCTCTGAGCCCTTCCCCAACACAGAGCCACAGAGCAGTGATACAGGTTGCCCTGCCCTGGTGATTACTTAAAACTGTGCTCCACACAATCTACAGGTACCTTTCCTACAATAGACCACGTTACTAAGACAGAGAGTCAAAGCAGCTCCACCTAACACAGAAAAGCTAACAAATTAAGGCAAAGAAGAAATATGGCCCAAATGAAAGAACAGAACAAAACCCCAGAAAAAGAACTAACAAAATGGAAATAACCAACCTATCAGATGCAGAGTACAAAACACTGTTGATCAGAATTTTCAAAGAATTTATTGAATATGGCAACAACATAAAGGAAGAAATGAAGTTTACACTAAGTGAAATGAAGAAAAATCTACAGAGAACCAACAACAGATGAGAAGAAGCCAGATTCAAATCAATGATTTGGAACATAAGGAAGAAATAAGCATGCATCCAGAACAGCAAAAAGAAACAAGAATTTATAAATAAATAAATATATTTTAAAAAACACCAGGATAGTATAAGGAGCCTCTGGGACATCTCCAAACATACCAACATCTGAATCATAGGGGTGCCAGAAGGAGAAGAGAAAGAGCAAGAAATTGAAAACTTATTTGAAAAATAATAAAAGGAAACTTCCCTAATTTGGTGAGGGAAATAGACATACAAGTCCAGAAAGCACAGACAATCCCAAACAAGTTGGACCCAAAGAGGCCCACATGAAGACACATCATAATTAAAATGCCAAAGGTTAAAGATAAAGAGAGAATCTTAAAACAGCAAGAGAAAAGGAGACAGTTACCTACAATGGAGTTCTCATAACACTATCAACTGCTTTCTCAAAAGAAACCTTGCAGGCAAGGAAGGGCTGGCAAGAAGTATTTAAAGTGATGAAAGCAAGGACCTACAACCTAGATTATTCTATCCAGCAGTTATCATTTAGAATGGAAGGGCAGATAAAGCATTTCCCAAACAAGGAGAAGCTAAAGGAGTTCATCATCACCAAACCATTATTACATGAAATGTTAAAGGAATTTATTTAAGAAAAAGAAGATCAAAACTATGAACATTTAAATGGCAACAAATTCACAACTATCAGCAACTGAATCTAAAAAAGCTAAGCAAACAACCAAAACAGGAACAGAATCATAGGTATGGACATCATTTTGAGAGTTATCAGCTTGGAGAGGGAAAGGAGAGAATTCAGGGAACGGTACAGGGAACAAGTAGCATAATTGGTAGGTACCAAATAGACAGGGGGAGGGTAAGAATAGTATAGGAAATGGAGAAGCCAAAGAACTTATATGTACAACCCATGGACATGAACTAAGAGTGGGGATTATTGGAGGGAAAGCAGGTACCAGGCAGAGGGGGACAAAGGGGGAAAATTGGGATAACTATAATAGCATAATCAATAAAATATGTATATACATAAATAAATAATTAAATCTTAAAAATAAAAGAAGCCCCAAGTACAATGGGATAGGAATGAGATAGGTAAAATTTGGGCCACGACTGCTGCAATACCAGGTGGCATGTGATAAAGAGACAAATATGTCCTTATTTTATTTTATTTTATTTTATTTTAAGCCCTCACCTGAGGATATGTTTGTTGATTTTATAGAGAGAAACATCTATGTGAGAAACATTGACTGGTTGCCTCCATTTCATGGCCCAACTAGGGATTGAATTCACAACCTAGGTATGTCTCTTGACCGGGAATCAAACCTGAAACCCTTTGGTATGCAGGATGACGCTCCAACCGAGCCACACTGGCCAGGGCACTATGTCCTATAGTTTAGAGAAAAGAAAGGTTTATAAAAAGGGTCACCAGATAGAATACAAGATCCTCAGTTAAGTTGCATTTCAGATAAATAATGCATTTTAAGTATTAGCATGGTTTATCTGAAATTCAAATTTAACTGTGTGTCCAGGGTTTTCATGGGCTAACCCTATCTACTCTATTTGTGGAAGACTTGATGATGTAGAATATTTCATCTGAGTTCTCAGGGATGGGTGAGACGTGGGCAGGTGGAGAGATGTCCCTCTGCTCACTCACAGAGAGACTCTGCAGGTGGCAAAGGGACAGGAAGCTGTGTTTCTCCTGCTTGTCATTGTGGTGTGCAAGGAGCTGGTAGGGGCAGGTATGTGCAGCAGTCGCCATGCACTGGGTCACCCCAGCATCAGCCACTCATGGTCTCACTCCAGGATCCAGGCAGACGGTGGGGGGGATCAGGAGGGATATACCACTATTTAGGCACAGGGGTGTCCAACTCACGGCCCACAGGCCACATGCAGCCTAGGATGCCTATGAATGCAGCCCAACATATAATTGTAAACTTACTAAAACATTATGAGATTTCTTCTGTGATTACATGTAGCAATGTATTTAATGTATAGTCCAAGACAACTCTTCTTCCAGTGTGACCCAGAGATGCCAAGAGGTGGGACACCCCTGACTTCTAGGGCATTGACAGTTAACATGGCAAAGGAAAAAACTGCTGCAAAGCTAGGCATAGGCTTTTAAAATGTACACTTAGATGTGACACAGTCAATTCCACACAAATGCCCAAGTTCAACAAGAAAAGAAAATGCCAACCTGCCATATTGCTGGGGAGAGAAGAGCACAAATCTCTGGGAACACCCTTAAAGACCTTCTCAGTCATCATGCTCCATTTTCAGGTGTCCCAACAACCTGGCTGCACATCCTAGTGCCAGGGATCCCCCTGTGCCAGGGCCCCCCAATGCTAGGAGCCCCCTGTACTGTACCCCAGGGTTTCTGGAGAAGGGGACCCTCTAGTTCAGGGCACACCCTGTCATAATGAACAAGTGATTTTACTCCCTGTTCCTATTTCTGGCAAATATGACCCCATGTCCCTCCGGGGCAGCATCCTACTTTGGGTCACAGGGTCCAGCCAGTCGGGGTGGTTCTCCTAGTGGCCAGGGAAAACCTGGGGCTCTGTGTTCTTGTTTGGAGCCTTCAGCCCTGGGAGGTAGTGGCAACTCACTGTTCAGCCCTGCAGGGTCCACCGTGATGACAGTTTCTTCAAACCAGGGCAGCAGGGAACAGACTCCAGACTGACCCAAAGAGTCTCTGTTTGGTACCCCAAAGCAGCCTGCATTTAAAAATCAACATAGGGAGGAAATGAAAAACACCTGCCCAGGGCCACCCAGATGCAGAAATGGTTTACGAAGTGGTTTCTGGAAGAGGCATGACTAATGTTGTTATTGCTGAAAGTGCCCTGGCAGCCAGCCAGTAGTGCTGTCACCACCTCTGTGGTGCCGCAGTCAGGTGTGGGCTGAGACAAAGGAACCTTCTGTGCCTTGGCCATGGGGACAGAGAGGCTGCAAGGCAAACAATTGTGTGGGGGAGCCAGGGAAGCAGGGCCTGGAGGCTCCCAAGCCCCCATCCCTGCAGATGAAAGGGAAAGCCTGAAGGTGTCCTTGGGCTGCTGAGTGTTACTCATGTCTGAAGACAGTAGAAGCAGAACCTGAATCCTGGGGAACAAAAGACCCAGCTTGGGGCCCTGGTGGAACAGCCCTGCCTATCTGTGCTCTGGGCCCAGTGCTGGCATCCCCAAAGAGTAGCCCCTTCCTGAGCGCTCACCCAGTACTGGACTCTGAATGACACCCCCGCATTTTTATCCTATTAATTTCACCCTTACAGCAACCCCTCCAATAAGGATTTCTTACTCCCATGTTAGAGTGAATAAAACTGGGGCTCAGAAAGGCTAGTGACCTGTCCAGGATCACACAGCTGAGGCTGAGATTCAACTTCAAGTTCGCCCCACCAAAGGCTGTCCCTATCACTCTGAGCCACATCCAGTAAGGCTGCCATGAAGGCTGCTTTGCCTCTCCAGAACAGGGCCAGCAGTCTCAACTGGATCCTGGAGCAAAATTGAATGGAGTGCCAAAAAATTCAGTAATCATCATAAATAATAGTTTAATGCATTATTTTTTTAAATCAAAATTGATGCAAAACATAGAAGATGAACAAAATGTCCAAAGTGTACCTAAGGGCAGTATCCAGCTGGCACCTATGCAACCTGAGGGAAACAGACCTGCCCACAGGAGGTGTGGGTTGAGGTGGGGAGGTTGGGGGGACAGGGTTCTTATATTTCAGCCCAGTCTCTGCTCTGCAGAGGGGCTTAGAGGGAAGGATCTCCCCACTGTGGTCAGAGTAAGAGGACAGCTGTGCCACAGAACAGCAGTCCCACTAGGAGGCTTGGCAACAGGGTGGCAGCATGGTGGCAAGATGAGGAGAGGAAGCACAGACCTGAGACTGCTCCCTGAGTGCCTGGTGCAGGGAGTCAGGGAGGGGAAGGAATAAGGCAGTGTTCAGAAGATGGAAGGAGGGGAGAGGCAGAGGTGCCGGTGTCCAGCCAGAAAGCCACAGGGAGCTCTTGGTGCCATAGCTGAGGTGAAATGGGACCCACAGGAGTTAAAGGGCCCATGGATCCTCCAATTGGATCATCAGAAATTGACTGCATGAGTTCTGCTTGGCTTGTTAAAGCACAGATTTCTGCCTCCTTATCCACAGATGCTTTTCAGTCAGTCTAGGTTCAGCCCAAGAATTTGTATTTACAATAAGTTTGCAGATGGCGATGACACCACTGCTCCAGCAACCACACTTTGAGAACCTTTGCTTTAAGAGTTACATACTCCACCCCTTCATTTCACTTACCAGGAAAGAATGATCCTATTACTTTTACTTCTCTGAACCTCTCCTACAACAGGGCAGAGGGACCTGGGCTATTGCAGATCTATCTTTGCTGGAGTGACTGGGCTCATATCACAGCTCTGTTAGGCCATCAAAACAAAGTGTCAAGTCACTGCATTCTGGAGCAGATGTGACTGTGCAATGCATTTATAGGAAGGGCTGGAAGTGAGAATCTTGTTGGAGTGGGGGTCCAGAAGACCTTTCTTGAAAAGTTAACTTCTTAGCAGGTGCACTATTCTTATTTAGAGAGTATTTTATTAGGAGAGTTTTGGCAGTGAAAGATAAAATGGATGGAAGATAAAATATGGGGTGCTAAACCCCGCACCACCAAGAGGTTTGTACGCTCTCAGTGGGGACTGGTCAGAGGTGGGAAGAGGAAGAGGAAACTTGAGAATCAGTTGTAATGAGTGTCAGAGAGGTGTTCCATGCCACCATCTTCCCCATCCTCTCATTTATTTATGCCACAAACACTAAATAAGAGTTACGCTTTCCAGACCTAAGTGTTCTCCTAGTCTTTAAAAAACAATAAATCACACAGCCTCTACCCTAGGGTTGCTTGTGGTCTGGTTGGGTGACAGGCATGGAAATAAATGCTCTCCAGGCAAGGACAATTGGAGGTTCAAGGATAAAGCACTGAGAGGAGAACCAGGAACTGTGGCCTTTGTCTCATAGCTGGAGAAGACTTTGTAGAAAGCGCCAGGGGAGATCTAGGCTCTGAAGACAAATAAGCAGGTGAACACTGAGTGTGAGACTTCAGCGTGTGCAGGGCCCAGCCCTCACTCCACTTCTTCTGGCCACAGGACTGGCCCCACTGGACAGAGCAGCCTCTGGTCCCTGGTGGCCATTTGCTGGCTGCTCTTGACACTGAGGTGGAGGACAGCCTGTTAGCAAGACCTTTGCAAGTAGAATTGTTTTGAAGCTGAGGAAATAACAGGTTGTTCCTGAGACAAGTGACAATGACCAAATCAAACAGAGACAGTTCTATCAACATCCCCACTGAGGTGCTAAGTGACTGGGCCTCAGCTTACAGATTTTCAGGAGGACTAAGCACTGAGGAACAAGCCCACGTCTGGAGGAGTAGTGATAAGGATCACAGATCAATGCTGACCTCTGAGGTGGGATATGAGGGAATTATGTAGAATCTCCCAGCACTCCAGGGACAACTAGCTGCAAGGAAGCAAATACTACAAAAGTAGATATGTGATGGATAGATGATAGATAGATAGATAGATAGATAGATAGATAGATAACAAATTATATAGAATAGATAGATACATGATGGATAGACAGACGGCACAGTTGGACTACATAGCCCAAGATTTCCAGGGTCTTTTAAAGTGACCCAATTTCTAAAACAAAAGTCTCAGCACAGACTGCCATCATTTTATTTTTCTGATTTGACTTATCATTGAGTTTTACAAAGGTATAAAAATGAAGTCTTGTTTATTTTGTCATATCATAATTGCTCTTATTGAAAATATTTAGTGACATAAAATTAGGAAATTCCAGGTGTCCAGGTGGTCAGAAATCCAGACTGGACTGTACCCAGGGACAGGTCTGACTTTTGTCATGGTAAATGCAGTGGTACATCTAGTCAAGGAAAGCAGAAAATCAGTATGCATTTTGAGCATGAATAAATTTTGAGTATGACAGTGGAAATAAGTTATTTTCCTGCCCCTCCCAGCCCTATCTGACCCCTCCCTCATAGAAGAGACCATTTGTTGAAACTGAACCCTTTTTATGAATGCCTCAAAATAATTACCTAAACATCACCAACATGCCTTTGCGAGAAAGAATGACTTGGAATCCTGAAGAAGAAGACTTAAATAAAGCCCCAAGGACCCCATGAGGTGAAGTCTCATCCTGGGGACTCCAGGGACAACATCCAAGCACTTGGCTCCCAATGTAAGGCAGTCAGTGTGAAACAAGGTGTTGTCATTCAGATAGCAATTTGCCTAGCAAAACTGGCATTCCCTCGAGACAATCACCCCTTTATTCGGAGACAGTTACAAAGCCAAAACAAACCACTGGTCCTTTAAATGAATTCATCAGTTGTCTTCTTTGGGTAAGTGATAAACCACCCAAACCTATGGCTCTCTCAGCATCCCTCTACATTTCCTACTCATCCCTACATTTGTAACAATTTCTCTCCCTTTGTTTTTTCATTCAGGTCTCACTGTCTTCTCTCTTTTCCTGAGATTCATTGTTCCACAATGTTTGCAACATCCTGTTCCCCAAAGTGGCACTAAGGGTCCATGGAACTTCTCTGGCTCTAATTACTTGGTGGTAGAAATCTCTGTGGGCTGCCTCTCCTGCCATCAGCTCACTGGGTAATTACCACAAGCCAGAGCAGCTGACACGTGTGCTAAGGGAAGGTGGTCCTGGGTCGGGCTGACATGCCTGCTGCTGACTCCATTATGTGCACAGAGAGATAATGCCTCTAGTTGAAATACAGAGCAAGAAGGAGAAATGGACTTGATGTATTTTAAAAAGCAAATCACTTTGAATAGAAAAAAATCATTTGTTTCTGCAAAAGAAATACTATTACTCCTATGAACCAAATCATCATGTCTGGAGTGGTTTCAGATGAACCTGACTACAGTGAGGTCTTGACATCTTGGCTCTAGAATTCTGTCACACAAAGAGAAGACATCAGAGGACCCCAGTGACCAATGGACAAGATGTGGCCTTGCACAGCTCACTCCACCAAAGAGCCAAACTTTTAATATAAAACATACCAAATTTAAAATGAGTAACAATGCCTAGTTTGCAGAAACCTCAATCACTCTGAAAAGGTGGTGAAGACGGAAAAAAAAAAAACAATCCTCACTGTGGTTCTTTCTATTTGAACTATAATATTGCAAAACCCAATTATAGGCACTGGGTTGTCAACTTCCATTTCTCTGAGTTATGATAATTACTGAACTGATCTCTGTCCTGTTTCACATCATGTCCAGAACCAGGAAAAGCAATTTTATTCTCAAAAATCTCAAATTTAGCCTTCTTTAAAAGTTAGCACTTAGTACATGATAAAGGACATTTGTTGCTATGTCCCCAGCACCCAGGACAATTCCTGGCATGCAGGAAGCATTTGATACATATTTAGCAAATACTGATTGAATTAAATAGAATAGGGCATACTAAAGGGTAGTTTGATTTTAGGCTGTGGTTTTCTTATTCAGTGTTCAATGATCATTCTATCACCAAATTCACTGATCCAACAAATATTCATGGAAGGCCAACTTGGTGCCAGTCTGGGTGCCTGGGGCCACAGTGTGAACCAGGCCAGCAGCCAGCCTTGTTAAAGGCACTGGGAGAGAACCACAGTCTCCAGCCTCCAGCTGTTTATAACAAACAGGGTGAGGGAGCAGAGCAGATCAGAAGCAATTAGAAAACAATTAAGTGTTAAATTCTATGGCTTGCCTCCTCCAGGGGATTGTCAGAGAAGGAAGAAGCTAATGTAGTCATTCAGTTTTCACAGAAGAGGTGGATGTTTGACCAGGCCTTGAAGAACGTTCTGGATTTGGGAAAGCAGAGCAGAGTGGCTAGAGTGTTCATATTAGGAGGTAGCCACCCAGAGACACCCAAGGAAAACTAAAGCCTGAATGCTCAGCTATGCACTAGACCAGAACAGCTCCCAAGTAAAGAACATTAAAATGCTCTAAGGACTCAGAAAAGTTAGAACTAGACTTGGAGATAATATTCAGTTGCTATCACAAAGGTTAACTGACCTCCCTCTAAAATGCTAGAACATGTTCCTGTGGTTATGTCCTTCAGGTCACCCTTGGGAGAGAAACTGAGGCATCTTCCATTGAAGATCTGAACTGCACCATGTCCCCGGCCTTACCACCGGAATCTCTGACTCTGCAGATCAGGGATGGGATCCAGGAATCTGTAAGTTTTTAAAGCTTCTAGTCAATTCTGTTAATCAGCTTGGTTTGGGACTGCTCTCTCAGATTTACTTCAAGGATATTCCCTTTCTGAGATTAAGGTGAAAGGGTAGGCATGTAATAACCAAGAAAGTAGGTATAACTTATGTCTACAAATCCCAGTAGCAGGCAACCTAGAGAATTCATAGAGGGAAAAGATCTGTCTAACACATTCCACTTCCTTGACTTCCTAAATGAGTCAAAACAGTCAAAATTTGGCCAAAATTAATTCAGTTGTGTCTTTATGGCATAGGCTAAATGAATGAAAATCAGAAAAAGTTTTTTAATTGATTAACTTTAGAGAGAGAGAGGAAGAGAGAGAGACAGAGAGAAACATTGATTTGTCATTTCACTTATTTATTCACTCGTTGGTTGATTGTTGCATGTGCTCTGACTGGGAATTGAATCTGCAACCTTGGCCTATAAGGACAACATTGAAACCAACTGAGTTACCTGGCCAGAGTGAAAGTATCTTTTTATTTAAAATATTAGGAAGATGAAACTTCTGGCCAAGATGGAGGCATAGGTAGATACACTGTGCTTCCTCGCACACCAAAAGGACAATGACAAATTTAAAAACAAAAAATAACAAGAATTTCCAGAAAATCAAACTGTATGGAAGTCCCACAATAAAGGAGTTAAAGAAGAAACATTCATTCAGACTGGTAGGAGGGGCAGAGAGGATGTGTGGCAAGACTAAGGCTGGAGGACCAAGCAGGTGAGGTGGTGCCTGGCAGGCCAAGCAGTCCCACATTTGCATGCAGATAACCAGGAAGAACAATGAGAGAGCAAGGCAGATCATGCAACCCAGGGTCCTGGTGCAGAGAAATAAAGCTTCAAAACTTCTGTTTGTAAAGACCTGTGGGGGTTGAAGCCACAGGAGAAAATCCCAACCACACAGGAGAGTTCACTGGAGAGACCCACAGAGTCCTGGAACCTACACAAACCCACCCACCCAGTAATCAGCACCAGAAGGGCCCTGTTTACTTGTGGGTAGTGGGGGAAGGGACTGAAAGGTGGCTGAGAGCCAAGCAAGCGACATTGTTCCCTCTTGGACGCCTCCCCAACATATGATGTCACAAAGCAACGGTGTGGGTTGCCCTGCCCTGGTGAATACCTAAAGCTCTACCCTTTAAAACATAACAGCTGCACAGAGACAAAAAAAAAAAAAAAAATGTGGTCCTAATGAAAGAACAGATCAAAACTCCAAAAATAGAACTAAGCAATAAAAAGATAGCCAACCTATCAGATGCACAATTCAAAACACTGGTAATCAGGATACTCACAGAAATGGCTGAGTATGGTCACAAAATGAAGGAAAAAGTGAAGGCTATGCAAAGTGAAATGAAAAGAAATGTACAGGAAACCAACAGTGAAGGGAAGAAAATTGGGACTCAAATCAACGGTGTAGAGCAGAAGGAAGAAACGAATGTTTGAGCAGAACAGAATGAAGAAACAAGAATGTAAAAAAAATAAAAAGAGGCTTAGGAACCTCCAGGACAACTTGAAACTTTCCAACATCCAAATCATAAGGGTGCCAGAAGAAGAGGAAGAGCAAGAAATTGAAAACTTAAATTTGAAAAAATAATGAAGGAGAACTTCCCTAATCTGGCAAAAGAAACAGACTTCCAGAAAGTCCAGGAAACTCAGAGAGTCCCAAAGAAGTTGGACTCAAGGAAGTACACACCAAGGCACATCATAATTACATTACCGAAGATTAAAGATAAGGAGAGAATCTTAAAAGCAGCAAGAGAAAAGGAGACAGTTACCTGCAAAGGAGAGCCCATAAGACTGTCAGCTGATTTCTGAAAAGAGACCTTGCAGGCAAGAAGGGGCTGGAAAGAAGTATTCCAAGTCATGAAAGGCAAGGACTTCCATCCAAGATTGCTCTATCCAGCAAAGCTTTCATTTAGAATGGAAGGGCAGATAAAGTACTTCCCAGATAAGGTCAACTTAAAGGAGTCCATCATCACCAAACCCTTATTATATGAAATGTCAAAGGGACTTATCTAAGAAAAAGAAGATAAAAAATATGAACAGTAAAATGACAACAAACTCACAACTATCAACAAATGAACCTAAAAGAAAACAAAACCAAAAACAAACTAAGCAAACAACAAGAACAGGAACAGAATCACAGAAATGGAGATCACATGGGGGGTTATCAGCTGGGAGGGGGGAGGGGAGGGAGTGGGGCCAAAGGTAATAAGAAGCATAAATAATCAGTAAAAATAGGGGAAGGTTAAGAATAGTGTAGGAAATAGAGAAGCCAAAGAACTTATATGTACAATGCATGGACATGAACTAAGGGGGGAAACCTGGTGGGAGGTGGTTGCATGGCTGAAGGGAATTAAAAAAAGAAAATGGGACAACTGTAATAGCATAATCAATAAAATATATTTTTAAAAAATTAAGTAAAATATTAGGAAGATGACACTGTAGTGAATTGAAGCTAAACTGGATGAATGTACTTTTCTCATTTAGCTATGTCAGTTTGAGTATCCAATTCCAAAAATATGTCTATTTGTATATAAGATGTTCCAAGCATAAAAAATCAGAAATGGGTCACACGCACTGCTTGGAGATTAATACCACAGTCATCAGCATTACAAGGACTGAGAGAATGGTTTGGACTTGTGTGTACCATGTTCCATTTCTTGGCCTCTCCAGTTTTTAATAGGCAATGCTTATTAATGTCTCAAGCTGTTTTCCTCATTTTTAGACCAGCTGAGCAAATTTTTGGTTTCATTTTCTTTTATGTAACTAACTTATGCTCTGCACTGGGAATTAGTGTACATTTTCTGCTTTTTGTTGGGGTGTTCAATTTCTATTACTGCCAATAGAGGAGTCATGTGTTCAAATAGGCTTAAAATATACCTGCAATTTCTTTCTTAGCCAACACAGAAATATGTATGCACACACATGCTCCACCTCTTTCCGCTGTGTTCTTGACCCTTGCTTACCTAATCCAGGGCACGGCACCAGCTTTCAATTTGTGACATTTGCAAACTCTGACTGAGTTCCCCTGAGGTCATCACAGTATGTGGAAGTTAACTAGTTTCTCCCATTCTGAACGAGTGCCGGTTTCAGAGTTCTTATCAGCTCCATGGGCACACACATTCTCTGTAGACCTAACTGCATGACCTGGTGTATTATTCATTCAGGATTAACTCTGAATCTATGGAAGTGAATCTCAATGTATTCAACATCTTCTGCTTGAAGCAGGTCACATTGCAATGGCACCCAATTCTCTCTCCTGAAATTTGTGTCTATGTTGTTTTAACAAATAACCAGTCCAATAATTATCGTGGAGTTACAGTGATGGGGAACAGAGGAGACAGTGCAGTGTACACACCAAGGCACTCAGTCATAAATCTTCCACATCGTTATCACCATGATGTCATTGCAATTTCAGCACCCACTTCAGTGATAGCTCAGGGATCAAGACTTACTTTCTTTTCTGTTAGGAGTTTTCTTCATGGCATCAAATATATATACCTTTTCAGAGCTGCCTATTTTATTTTATTTTTATAGAGAGGGGTATGGAGGGAGAAAGAGATGGAGAGAAACTTATGTGTAAGAGAGAAATATTGATCAGTTGCCTCTTGCATGCGCCCCAGTTGGGGACCAGACTGCAACCTAGGCATGTGCCCTGACCAACAAACAACCTTTGGCTTTGTGAGATGATGCTCAACTAACTGAGCCATGCCAATCAGGGCAAGAGCTGCCTATTTTAGAAGATTCTGATGAGTTGGCACAGACATCAAAGACCCTTTCTGGAGGTGACTCAGTGGCTTTATTCACTCAATTGAGCATGTATTTGGGAGGCATATTGTCAAGTGGCTGAGGGCATGATGGTAAAAACTAACATAGTTCCTGGTCTTATGAAGGCCTGGCTCTCAAGAGAGACTCAGGGGACCAAGTAATGATATATACAAATGAATAATGATAAACTTAGCCCCAGTGAAGCAGCTCTCTGAGAGCAGGTGACAAGATTCCTGGCCTAGGCTGAGGGTCCAAGCAGGTATGGCTGAGACAGGGCTGTGACTGAGCTGAGACATGAGGGATGAGCGAGGTTAGAAAGGATCCAGGAGAGGCCTGTGCCAAGAACTGGTGGGGTAGGAACATGGCCCTGTGATGAGCTGTGCAGAAGGGACAGGTGTGGGCGGAGCAGGAAGAGCCAGAAGAGGTGCTGATGGGGATCTGACGTGATAGAGACTTGGAAGCCCCCTTTAAGAACCCAGTCTTTATCTTAAAGACAGCCAGAGCCCACCAAAGGTTTTAAGAAGAGGTAACACCATCAGACTTACACATAGAAAAGGTGTTCAGGCGACCATGTGGAAGATGATTGGGGAAGTACAAAGGCAGAGGTCAAGGAGGCTAGTTAGGAAGCAGCTTAGCCATGAATGGTTGGTACTGGAATGAAGAAAGTGGGTGCAGGAAAGCTGGGAATATGAGGGATAGATGCAAGAGTTATATATAGAATAAACAGATTCAAGGGGACGAGGGAGAAGAGTGTGTCTGTGAGGACTCGAACCCTTCTAACTTGTTTAACTTGATGGATGTGGTGGCACTTGCCATAAGTGGACCAGATTTGCAGGTTGGGTGGCATGAAATCTCCAAGCAGTAGTGTGGACCAGCCATTTGGAGACACGCAGATGAGAGGTGTGGGTGGAGATGCCAACTTGGAATTCATCACTGTCTGGGTGGTCACTGATGTCATGGCACAATGAATGAATGAATGAATTTGACAAGACAGAGGACAGAATGAACCCTGGGCTTCTGGAAAATGATTCTGAAATGTGGAGATGATATGAATCATGTGACTTCAAATTAATCTTCCTGAATTCATATCCACAGTGACTTGCTCTCTGCAACCCATCTACGACTTTAACAACTAAATCAAAGGGTCGTTGTTATTGCTACATAGAAAACTTTTGCTAAAGGCTTTGTTAGGGCAGACCACCAATAACACAGGGTTCCAATTTTTAAAAAGTCACTTATCACAAAGTTGTAGTCAGATTGCTCACATGCCCTGGGTCATTGGGAAAGAGAGTACTGATGCAGCCAAGCGGGTGGCAGTGTCTGCTGTGATGAAAGTGGAAGTGGCCCCAGAGCCTCATTTGTATGGCTCTTCTCATCCCAGTTCAAAGATGCCCCAGTCTCTGTGCACATTTCTCTTGCTCACTCACTTTATGAATTACTGTCAAGTAGGTCGAGGATATATTTGATCTTGGGGCAAAGAGGTTTTTCTTTTTAATTTATCAGCTTCCTGGGAACATGTTGACTGGGGGACAGGGTGACTATCAGCCCATTAACTCACCAGCCAACTATTTCTTCTGATAATCAAACACAAATTCAGATTCTTGAACACTCTTGAAAAGCATTTTTTTTCCTTTATCTCTCTTCCCAGATACAGTTGTCTATCATCAAATTGCGGTTGACTCTGTAAATTTCTACATTGCCTTTAATCGGTAGGCACAGATGCCCAAGAGACAAACCTTTCTGCCTATGTCAAGTTTACATGGGTGGTGTGAGGGGATAAAAAAATGTTTCAGGTGTCCCAGGAGAGAAATTGTCCCATGAGTATGAAGGGCCCTGAGTATGTGGCCCTAAAGGGAACCAAACAGGCCAGGCCATGTATGATGAGACTGTACCTCTCATCGGACCTCTGAGGAGTGACTTCTCTCTGAAATAGGCAATCTCCACTAAGCTGGACAATTCCAGGCACATTTCTCTTGGGTCACACAGCCTTTGTAGAGGACATTAGACAATCAAGGCCACCTAGGCAACTTCATTGACATTGCTGGTAGGTACTGGGGTTTTGTACCGAGGAGACTCTGTGTCCAGCGGCTCCCTTCCAGACACCAAGAAATGCTACAGCATTGTGAGCAAATGCCTTCTGAACCCAGGACTGCTGAGGCCAACCAGGAGCCATGGTATAGTGCCCTCTCTGTCCAGTGATGAAGAGCCTATGGTCTTATTTCAGACATAGCCTTTTAGCTCAGACAAAGCAGTGGTTTGGGGCAGTTGAGGTGAGGTTGGGTTAGACAATATCCAGAGCAAACACTGCAGAGAGGACATTTATAGAACTGGACTTCCTGATACATCTGTTCTAAGAGTGTGATGTGACCATGGTGACGGAGGAGCTGGCCATGAATTGGCTCTGGGATGGCTCTGTGGCAGTGGGCATGCTGTATCCTAGGGAAGACGAAGCTGTAGTCTGCCAAGCTGGGACCACTTGTGGGAAGTTCAGCCTAGCATGGCTCTGAGTCAGACAGATGCTGTTACTGTTTGACTCATTTGGGTTTCCCCAGAAACAAAGCCAACATCAAGGACATGAGTTCAGGTTGTTTATTTGGAAGGTGATCCCAGGAAGAAAGAAGGAGGGAACCAGGAAGTGAGACAGGGAGGATGGCAACACCACTAAAAGGTGAATTATTGAGCAGATTACTGCTGTGAAAGCTGGCTCTCACTCACCGCAGTCCCCTGAGGAATACTGCAGATGGCTCTCAGAACTGTGCCACTGGACAGAGGGGACTGTGGATCCCACTGACTGAGAGATGCCCCAGGGTGAGTTACCTGTCCCACACTTCTGAACTGAATTGCCAAGTCTGCTGGAGCAGACTTGGCAAATCGTCACAGCTTCAAACAAAACTCACAGACAGGCAAGCAGAGAGCTGCCTGGGCTCTGGAGACAGAACACCGTGTTGCCTCTTTGTGACCAAGCATGGAGCCTGAGCTGCAGTCAGCTCCTTTCCTGTTGTGTGTAGGACTTCAGCAGTCTGGAGTCTCAGTTTCCCCACCTACAAAGTCAGGGTGAGAATAATACCTAACTCCTAGGGCTGTTGCCAGGATAAAACAAAATATGCTATAAGAAAACATAACACACCCTGACACACTTCATATGAATATAAAGGATGAAACTTTAAGGAGGAGATTTGGGTTTTTTGCCAATGAAATGTGAAATGGTGCGACCCTGCAGGGGGAGTTGGCAGCACTGAGCAAAGTTCCAGATGCATTTGCCCTTTGAAGTAGCAATCCATTTCTACGAATTCATTCCAAAGAGAAACACAAAAATACAAATGCAGATAACTATTCTTAAATGCCTAAATTTTTAAAAAGCCAACTCAAATGGAAACAAATCAACTCTATATCCTCTTGGTGGCATACCCACACCACCAGCAACTATACCAGAAAACTTGGCAACACCATTATTTTATCATCTGTCTCTAATGGGACAGACCCTCAGGACAAGGGCTATAACAGAAAACAACAACCAGAACTGTGGTCCATAAACATATTGCTGGTAATAACATTGACATTGTTATTCTGAGACTATTGTGTGTCTGTTGTGGAATTAAGTAATTTCAGCATGAAAGAAAGGAAAACTTTTTACAAAACCAATAAGTACAGACTATCAGTAGAAAGTCATGATATATTTTATCCTAAACAAATAAAGTGTATAATTCCCAGCTCTACCCACTGCAAAGACAAAAATGCATTTCTTAGTGATTTCTAAACATAATTCTCTACTAAAAAGAACACGGGCTCCTTGGAGAAATGACTGGCTATAAGTTGGAGGGAGGATGTATAGAGGATGAGCCTCAGCAGTCTAAGACAGAAAGAAATTTTTAAAACTATCAAAGACCATGTGGTCATCTTAGATGTTAATTGAAAAGACCCCTACTATCAAAGGGACAGTTTGAGCAGCAATAAGAATGGTAAATACAATCCATTGAAACAAATAAAATATTTCCATACTGATACTTAAAAAAAACTCATTGGTCAAAATTGGAGGTGTTAGGGAACCAAACCAATACTTTTGAAAAACTGGTAAATAAGGGAAACAATCAAACATTTGTACCTTTCTTTCCTAAATGAGCCATACTTCTGAATAACCAAAGAGTAACGAGGGGGATATTTTTATACAGAAGAATATCAGCCATTGAGTGAAGAAGTAATGATAGAATATCACTGTTCTGCAACTTCTAAAAAAAAATGAATGGATATGCACTAGCAGGAACAGTTGGAGTTTTACACTAAAAATAAAATACCATTTACATTAGCACCAAAAATGTAATATTTAGCAGTAAATCTAACATAATATATAGAGAGTCTATATAAGGAAAGCTACAACATTTTGAAGATAAAAAATAAAAGAAAATCTGAGTAAATACAGATTTTATGTTCACAGATGAGAATTAAGTCAAGTCGACTTTTGGCCAAGATGGAGGCATAGGTGGACACACTGTGCCTCCTCGTACAACCAAAAGAAGGACAACAACGATTAAAAACAACAACAACAACAACCAGAACTGATAGAAAATTGAACTGTATGGAAGTCTAACAACCAAGGAATTAAAGAAGACACATTCATCCAGACTGGTGGGAGGGATGGAGTCAGGCAGTCAGAACAGAGAGAGCTTGTGGCAAAGCAGTGGCTGGTGGACACAGCAAGGCAGTGCATTGTGGAAGGGGGCATGGCATGCAAGGTGGCTGGTGGACCGGGCCATCCCACATTTGCATGCAGATAAACCAGGAGAAACTGGGGAGCAAGACAGACTGCACAACCCAGGGTCCCAGCACAGGGAATTAAAGCCTCAAACCACTGATTGAAAACACCTGTGGGGGTTGAGGTGCTGGGAGAAACTCCCAGCCTCACAGGAGAGTTTGTTGGAGAGACCCACAGGGTACTAGAATGTAGACAATCCCACCCACAGTACAAGGGGGATCCAAGTTGCCTGTAGGAAGCTATGGAAGTGACTGAAAGCTGGCAGAAAGTGGAGCAAGTGCCATTGTTCCC
This sequence comes from Tonatia bakeri, assembly GCA_004024845.1. NCBI lineage: Eukaryota > Metazoa > Chordata > Mammalia > Chiroptera > Phyllostomidae > Tonatia > Tonatia bakeri. Next base: position 188,790 of record PVIA01002039.1, on the reverse strand, counting down.
TCTCAGACCACTTCCCCATGTACAGCATCACAACCCAGTGACATGGGTTGGTACCTCACCCACCAGGGTGAATACCTAAGGCTCCACCCTTCATAGGCAACAGGTACATCAAGACAAAAAAAAAATGGCCCAAACATAAAAACAGATCAAAGCTCCAGAAAAAAATACAACTAAGTGACAAAGAGGTAGCCAACCTATCCAATGCACAGTTCAAAACACTGGTAATCAAGTTGCTCACAGAATTGGTTGAATATGGTCACAAAGTAAATGAAAAAATGAAGGCTATGCTAAAGTGAAATAAAGGCAAATGTACAGGGAACCAATAGTGATGGAAAGGAAATTGGGACTCAAATCAACAATTTGGAGCAGAAGGAAGGAAGAAACATCTTACAAGAAAAAAATGAAGAAACAAGAATTCAAAAAAATCTGAAGAGGCTTAGGAACCTCAAGGACATCTTTAAACATTCCAACATCCAAATTATAGGGGTACCAGAAGGAGAAGAGAAAGAGCTAGAAGTAGAAAAGTTATCTGAACAATTAATGAAGGAGAAATTCCCCAAACTAGCAAAGGAAATAGACTTCCAAGAAGTCCAGGAAGCCCAGAGAGTCCCAAAGAAATTGGACCCAAAGAAGTACACACCAAGGCACATCATAATTACATTACTGAAAATAAAAATTAAGCAGAGAATCCTAGAATCAGCAAGAGAAAAGGAGGCAGTTACCTATAAAGGAGAGCCCATAAGACTGTCAGCTGATTTCTCTAAAGAGACCTTACAGGCAAGAAGGGGCTGGATAGAAGTATTCCAAGTCATGAAAGGCAAGGACCTACATCCAAGATTGCTCTATCCAACAAAGCTTTTATTTAGAATGGAAGGGCAGATAAAGTGCTTCTCAGATAAGGTCAAGTTAAAGGAGTCCATCATCAGCAAGCTCTTATTATATGAAATGTTAAAGGGACTTATCTAAGAAAAAGAAGATAAAAAATATGAACAGTAAAATGACAGCAAACTAATGATTATTAACAACCATGCCGAAAACAAAAACAAAAACAAAAACAAGCTAAGCAAACAACTAGAACAGGAACAGAACCACAGAAATGGGGATCACATGGAGGGTTATCAACAGGGGAGTGGGAGGGGGGAAAAGGGGGAAAAGGTACAGAGAATAAGTAGCATGGATGGTAAGTAGAAAATAGACAGGGGGAGGGCAAGAATAGTATGGGAAATGTAGAAGCTAAAGAACTTATGACACATGGACATGAACTAAATGGAGGGAATGTGGGTGGGAGAGGGTGTGCAGGGTGGAGGGGAGTCAAGGGGGTGGAATGGGACAACTGTAATAGCATAGTCAATAATATGTATTTTTTAAAAAGAATTAAGTCAAGTTGTATTATGTCAATATTATTAAGACTTCCTAACTTGATCTATAGATTTAATGTGATTCCAAACAAAATTCCAGCAAGTTATTATGTGAAGATGAAAAAACTGATTCTATGGTCATTAATATTTGACAAAGGAGGAAGAAACATTAAATGGAGTAAAAATAGCCTATTCAATAAATGGTTTTGGGAGATCTGGACAGCTACATACAAAAAAAATTAAACTCGATCACCAACTTATACCATACACAAAAATAAATTCAAGGTGAATAAAAGACTTAAGTATAAATTGTGACACCGTAAAAGTCCCAGAGGAGAACATAGGCAAGAAAATCTCAGACATTCCATGCAGCAATATTTTCACCAATATGTCCCCTAGAGGAAAAAATAAACAAATGGGATCTCATCAAAATAAAAAGCTTCTGCATGACTGAAGAAAGCAGCATTAAAATGAAAAGAGAACCAATTGTGTGGGAAAACATATTTGCCAACTATACCTTGGACAAGGGTTTGATCTCCAGAATATATAAAGAACTCAGAGGACTCCACTCCAGGAAGACAAACAACCCAATTAAAAAATGGGCAAAAGACTTGAACAGACACTTCTCCAAGGAGGACATACAGAGGGTCCAGAGATATATGAAAAGATGCTTAGCATCAATAGTCATCAGAGAGATGCAAATTAAAACCACAATGAGCTACCACTTCACACAGATCAGAATGGCCAATATAAACAAATCATCAAACAACAAGTGTTGGAGAGGATGTGGAGAAAAAGGAATCGTAGTGCATTGTTGGTAGGAATGCAGACTGTGCAGCCACTGTGGAAGACAGTATGGAATTTCCTCAGAAAACTAAAAATGGATCTGCCTTTTGACCCAGCAATTTCACTGCTGGGATTATATCCTAAGAACCCTGAAACACCAATCCATAAGAACCTATGCACCCCAATGTTCATAGCAGCACAATTTACAGTAGCCAAGTGCTGGAAGCAACCTAAGTGTCCATCAGTAAATGAATGGATCAAAAAACTATGGTACATTACATGATGGAATACTACATAGCAGAAAGAAAGAGGGAACTTCTACCCTTTGCAACAGCATGGATGGAACTGGAGAGCATTATGCTAAGTGATTTCAGCATATTTAGCCAGGCGGTGAGGGACAAATACCATGTGATCTCACCTATAAGTAGAATCTAATCAACAAAACAGACAAGCAAAATAAAACCAGAGACATTGAAATTAAGAACAATCTGACAGCAACCATAGGGGAGGTGGGAGGAGATAATGGCGCGGGGCGGGGTGGGGGGGGAAGGGGCAGGATTTCCGGGAACATGGACAAAACCAAAGAGGAGTAGGATCAAGGGTGGAAGGTGGGGACGGCTGGAGTGGGGGGAGTGAAGGGGGGAAAATGGTGACAACTGTACTTGTACAACAAAAAATAATTTTTTTTAAATTCTGAAAAATGCTAAAATTTAGAGGTAACACTGATGTTTCAAAGTCACACCCTCAAATATAATTAGCATATATCATGAAAAGATTGAGTCTATAATACAGTTCAATGATTTTGTAAGTTATAATATAAATTCAACTTGGTATGTGCTTTTATTCTTCACAATTTTAATTTACTAAAATTTATGAAGATTGCTTTTCTATACTATTTTGGAAACTATTAGCACCTTGTTATTATTGTAATTAGATTAGACAAATTGAAGAGAGTGTTACTCTTTCTATTTTGATGATTCAGTTAGATATTTTAATTAAACTACATTATTTTCATCAACCATAAAAAACTGATTCTAAAGTTTTTTTCATGTTTACTATTACAATTTTTTTCAATGTTATTGTATTACTTTCAGGAGTGCAGCATAGTGGTTAAACAATAATATACTTTATAAATTGTTCCCTCTGATGTTTCCAGTACCCAACTGGAAATCACACATAGTCATTTCAATATTATTGACTATATTTCTTATGCTGTACTTTTCTCCCCATGACTATTTTATAAGTACCAATCTGTGCTTCTCAATCCATTCACCTTTTTCACCCAGCCCCTCAACCCACTTCCCCTTGGACAACCATCAGTCTATTCTTGGTATCCATGAGTCTGTTTCTGTTTTGTTTGTTCATTTGTCTTCTCTTTAGATTCTACTTTTAAGTGAAATCATATACTATTTGTCATTCTTTTTCTGACTCATTTCACTGAACATAATACCCTTTAGGTCCATCCATGCTGTCACAAAAATGGTAAGATTCCATTCTTTTTTATTGCAGAGTAATATTTCATTATACATATCTCACCACTTTTTTATACACTCATCTATTGAGGGGAACTTGGGTTGCTTCCACAACTTGACTATTATAAATAATGTTGTGATGAACATAGTGGTTCATATATTCTTTCAAATTCATATTTTGGGTTTCTTCCAATATATACCCAGAAGTAGAATCACTCAGTCATAAGACAGTTTCATGTTTAATTTTTGGAGGAACTTCCATACTGTTTTCCATAGTGGCCACACCATTCTGCATTGCCACCAATAGTGCACATGGGTTCCTTTTTTTCCCTCCACATTTTCACCAACATTTGTTGTTTGTTGTTTTATTGATGGCCATTTTGACAGGTGTGAGGTGATATCTCATTAAGGCTTTAATTTGTATTTCTTTGATAATTAATGACATTGAACATTTTTTTCATATGTCTACTGGCCATCTATATGTCATCTTGGAGAAGTGTCTATTCAGGTTCTTTGCCCATTTTTTTAAATTAAATTGTTTTCTTGGTGTTGAGTTGCATAATTTTTTAAATAAATTTTGTATATTAACCCCTTATCAGGTGTATTATTGGCCAATATGTTCTCCCATTCAGCAGGTTATCTTTTCATTTTATTGATGGGCTCTTTTGCTGTGCAAAAACTTTTTAATTTGACGTAGTCCCATGTTTATTTTTCTTTTGTTTCCCTTCACTGAGGAGATATATCAGAAAAAAAAATATTACTAAGAGGGATGTCTGAAATTTTATTGCCTATGTTTTCTTCTAGGGGTTTTATGGTTTTGAGTCTTACATTTAAGTCTTTAATCCAGTTTGAGTTTATTCTTGTGTATGGTGTAAGAAGATGGCCTACTTTCATTTTTTCACATCTGTCCAATTTCTGTCCAATTTTCCCAACACCATTTATTGAAGAGGATGTCTTTACTCCATTGTATGACCTTGTCTCCTTTGTCAAATATTAATTGACCATATAGGTGTGAATTTATTATGGGTTCTCTATGCTGTCTTTATGCCAGTGCCATGCTGTTTTGATTACCATGGTCTTTAGTATAGTTTGAAGTAATGTAGTGTGATTCCTCCAACCTTGTTTTTCTTTCTCACAGTTGCTGTGGCTATTCAGGGTCTTCTGTGGTTTCATATAAATTTTTGGATTATTTGTTCTAGTTCTGTGAAATATACCATTGATACTTTGCTAGGAATTGTGTTGAATCTATAGATTGCTTTGGGTAGTATGGACATTTTAACAATGTTAATTCTTCATGTTCATGAGCATAGTATATGCTTCCATTTATTTGTATCTTCTTCCATTTCTTTCTTCATTGTCTTATAATTTTCCACATACAGGTCTTTTACTTCATTGGTTAACTTATTCCTAGGTAGGTTTTTTTTGGTTTTGTTTTTGAATCAATTGTAAATGGGATTTTCTTTTTAATTTCCTTTTCTGATAGTTCATTATTGCTACTAATTTCTTGATATTTATTTTGTATCCTACTACTTTACTGAATTCATCTATCAGTACTAGTAGTTTTTTGGTGAAATATTTAGGATTTTCTATATATAGTATCATGTCATCTGCAAATAATGACAGTTTTAATTCTTCCTTTCCAGTTTGGATGTCCTTTATTTCTTTTTATTTTTTTATCTTTCAAACTATGGCTTGAACTTCCAGTACTATGTGGAATAAGAGTGATGAAAATGGACATCCTTGTCTTGGTCCTGATCTTAAGAAAAATGTTTTTAGTTTTTTCCTTTTGAGTATGATATTAACTGTGGGTTTCTTATATATATACTTTAATATGTTTAAATATGTCCCTTCTATTTCCACTTTGCTGAGAGTTTTTACCATAAATGGGTGCTGGATTTTACAAAATGCTTTTTCTGCAACTATTGATATAATTATATGATTTTTACTATTCATTTTACTTATGTGGTGTATCATGTTAATGGATTTGCAGATATTGTACCAACTTTGCATCCCCAGAATAAATCCTACTTGTTCATGGAGTATGATCTTTTTAATGTATTGCTGAATTCAGTTCGCTAATGTTTTGTTGATAATTTAGCATCTATGTTTGTCAAAATATTGGCCTATAATTTTTTTATAGTGTCTTTATCTGATTTTGGAATTAGAACAAGGCTGGACTCATAAAATGAGCTTGGGAGCCTTCCCTAATTTTGAATTTTTTGAAATAGTTTGAGAAGGATAGGTGTTAGTTCTTTGAAGTTTTGGTAAAATTAACCTGTGAAACCACTGGGTCTAGGAATTTTGTTTGTTGGCAGTTTTTTATTATTATTATTATTACTGCTTCAATTTCATTATCTGTATTGTTCTGTTCAAATTTTCTGTTTGTTCTTGGTTTGGTTCTCTAAGATTATATGTTTCTAATATTTTATTCATTTCTTCCAGATTATTTAATTTGCTGGTCTATAGTTGTTCATAACATTTTCTCAATGTTGTTCATAATTTTTTCTTTGTATTTCTGTGATGTCAGTTGTTACTTCTCATCTTTCATTTCTGATTGTATTTATTTGGGTCCTCTCTCTTTTTTCCTCAAGGAGTCTGGTTAAAGATTTAGCATTTTGTTTACCTTTTCAAAGAACCAATTCTTGGTTTTATTAATCTTTTGTAATTTGTTTAGACTCCATTTCATTTATTCCTTCTCTGATCCTTATTATTTCCTTTTTTCTACTCACTTTGGGCTTTGTTGTTCTTTTTCTAGTTCCTTTAACTATAAAGTTAAATTGTTTATTTGAGATTTTTCTTGTTTCTTGAGATAGGCCTGCAATACTATGAATTTTCCTCTTAGGACTACTTTTGCAGTGCCCCATACATTTTGGGTTGTTGCCTTCTAGTTTTCATTTGTTGCAAGGTAACTTTTGATTTCTTTCTTGATCTCATTGTTAACCCATTCATTGTTTAGTAACATGTTATTTAACCTCCATGTGTTTGTATGTTTTTCATTTTTTTTCTTGTGATTGATTTGTACTTTCATATCATTGTGGTCAGAGAAGATGCTTGATATAATTTCAATCTTCTTAAATTTATTTGGACTTATTTTGTGTTTTACTATGTGGTCTATCCTAGAAAATGTTCTGTGTGCACTTGAAAAGAATGTATGTTCTGCTTCTTTGAAATGAAATGCTCTCCGAATATCAAATCCAACTAATCTAAGGTGTCATTTAAGGCCACTGTTCTTGTTGAATTTCTGCCTGGAAGACCTATCCATTGAGGTCAATGCAGTGTTAAAATCTGCCACCATGATTGTATTACTGTCAATCTCTCCTTTTATGTCCATCAAGATTTGCTTTACATATTTAAGTGCTCCTATGTTTGGTGCATAAATGTTTATAAGGGTTATATCCTGTTGTTGGATTGATCTCTTTATCATTATGTACCATCATTCTTTGTCTCTTATAGAATACTTTAAAGTCTATTTTGTCTAATATAAGTATTGACACACCAGCTTTATTTTTTCATTGCCATTTGTATGAAATATTTTATCCATCCCTTTACTTTTAGTCTCTATGTGTTTTTTTATTCTGACATGGATCTCTTATATGCAGCATATATGCAGGTCTTGTTTCCTTATCCATTCAGCTACCCTATGCCTTTTGATTAGAGCATGTCAGCCATTTACATTTAGTGATTTTTGATAGGTATGTATTTATTGATATTTTATTCTTTCTAACTATGGTTCTCTTTTTTTCTTCTGTCTTAAAAAAGACTCTTTAACATTTCTTGTAATACTGGTTTAGTGATAATGAACTTCTTTAGCTATTTTTTGTCTGGGAGGCTCTTTATTTCTCCTTTGATTATAAATGATAGCCTTGCTGGGTAAGTAACCTTAGTTGTGGGTTTTTGCTTTTCATCACTTTGATATTTTATGCCAATCCCTTCTGGCCTGAAATGTTTCTGTTGAGAAATCAGTTGACAGTCTTATAGGTGCTCCCTTGTGAGTAACTAACTGTCTTTCTCCTGCTGCTTTTAAAATTTTCTCTTTGTGTTTTACCTTTGCCATTTTAATTATTATGTGTCTTGATGTGGGCCTCTTTGGGTTCATTTTGTTTGAGACTCTCTGTGCTTCCTGGACTTGCATATCTATTTCCTTTACCAGGTTAGCACAGTTTTCAGCCATTATTTCTTCAAATAGGTGCTCAATCCCTTGCTTTCCTTTTTCTCCTTCTGGTAACCCTATGATACACTTCATGTTGTCCCAAAAGTCCCTTAAACCACCTTTTTTTCCCTTTTTTTAGCTCATAGGGGTCTTTTTCTGCTTTGATTGGGTGTTTTCTGCTAACTTGTCTTCCAAAAGTATGGTCCATGAAAGAAAAAATACCAATACACTTGCTTTATTAAGTTAAAAACTTCTCTGCAAAAGATAGTGTGTATAAGCCACATACTGGGAAGAAATATTTACAAAAATACATATGTGATAAATGACTTGCATCTAAAATGTATGAAGAACTCCTAAAACTCAACAATAAGAAAACAACACAATTTAAAAATGGGCAAAAGATCTGACTGAATACCTCAGCAAAGATGGTGTACAGATGGCAAACAAAGATATAGAAAATTGCTCAATACCATGTCATCAGAAAATTGCAAATTGAAACAACAATGATATTTTACTACATGCCCATTAGAATAGCCAAAACCCACAAAACAAACAATATCAAAAGCCAACAAGGATGTGGGACAACAAGAACTATCACACATTGCTGGTAAGGATGCAAAAATGGTGCAGCCACTTTGGAAGGCAGTTTGGCAACTTCTTAAAAGCTAGATATACTCTTACCACATGATCCAGCAGTCATGTTCCTTGATATTTACCCAAATGAGCTGAAAACTTACATCCACACAAAAACCCACACACCAGATGTTTATAGCAGTTTTATTCATAATTATCCAAAACTGGAACCTTTAATAGATAAATGGATAAAGAAACTGTGGTGCATCCAGACAATGGAATGTCACTCAGCAATAAAAAGAAATGAGCTATCAAGCCACAGAAAGATGTAGACAAACTTTAAATCATAACACTAAGTGAAAAAAGCCAATCTGAAAAGGCTACAAACCATATGAGTTCAACTATACGACATTCTGGAAAAGGCAAAACCATGGATGGAACAGTACAAAGATTAGTGGCTACCAGAGGTTTGAGACGTAGGGATGGATGGATGGATGGTGGAGCACAGGGGATTTTGACAATGGTGACACTCTTCTGCATGGTTCTGTAATGATGGATGTGTGACATTATATATTTGTCAAAACCATAGAATTATCCAAATCAAAGAGTTAACCTTACTGTAAACTACAAACTAAATAAGAATGTATCAATATTTATTCATCAATTGTGAAAAATAGATCATAGTAAGGTAAGATGTTAATAATAGGGGAAACTGTGAGGCAGTGAGGGGGTTACAGGAACTCTATGTACTATCTGCTCGGTTTTTCTGTAAATCTAAAACTGCTTTTCAAAAAGCCTATTTTTTTAAGGGAATGATCTAGGCAGTCATCATCAAGGGTGCTAACATACTAACAGGGAAACAACTGCACATACTGTGCCACCTGATGGAAGAACACAGTACCACCCATGCAGTAATCTCACCAAAAACAAACCAAAACCAAAAGAAAACTGGGACTTCATCAAGTCTTTCACTCTAATTTCTGATTAACAGAAAATACCATTATATTGTAGAAAATATGGAAACAAAGTAACATATCCAACAATGCAGAGAAGCAATCAGCAAACAACAGACTACAGGGAATCCTACAGAACAAAACATAATTCCCTTAAGTAATCTCTTGTAAAGAAAAGCAGACTAGAGATGGAAGGGGACCATGGATTGAAAGAGCCCTAGGAAACTTATCAGGCAATTGTGATATATGGATCTTATTTAGTCCTGATTCAAATAAACCCTGTAGGGAGCAAAACCCAAAACATATAATCATAAACATTTATGAGATTGTTGGAAAGACTGAATACTCATTGGATAGTTTATGATATTAAAAAATTATAGTGAGTATTTTTAGATGGCATAAAGATATTGTGGTTTTATGTTTAAAATTAGAGTTCTCTTTTAGAGATAAATACTTAAAAATGAATATGGTTGGAGTAATTTGCTGATTAGAGTTTGCTTTCGAGAATCGAGAGAGTGGGAAAGGGGTTAGGGAATCATTGAAAACAGACTGACCATAAGCCGATTCTTGTTAACAGGGTGGTGAGCACTGGGAATCTTTACACAATTTCAGTGGCAGAAAACTATGCCTTGTGAGCCAAAACTGGCCACCAACTATTTTTATATCGCTTATGAACTAAAAATGATCTTTACATTTTAAATGGTAGAAAAATAAAAAGATTTTATGACATGTGAAAGCTATATGAAATTCAAATTTTGATGTCCACAAATAGAGTTTTGTGAGAACACAGTGACACTCATGGAGGCCAATGGCAGCTTCTGTGCTACAGCAGCAGAGCTGAGAGTTTAAGTGAAGAAAAATCACACTCTATTAAATGCTTTCTCAAAGACCCCCCCACTTTTGCCATTTGACAAAATATGACCCATGCCTCCCCCATTCTCCGGGGTCCATCCTGCTCTCCAGCTCAGAAGGTATCTAATACATCATGAATTCATATATTTTTCGCTAAATTAGGCTTGACCTTATGTTCAGGGTTGAAATTCCAACACAAGCAAATGTGTTGGCCAGATTCTCCACTGGAGCCATTCTTTGACGATCTGTGCACAGACTGATAGTCAAGCAAATGAAATGTATATTAAAGCTCTGTACATTTTATGTGACCCATGGCAGCTGAACACATGAAGACTGGTGGGACTTGCACAAAAGCTTGCTGATTTAGGCCCATTAACGTGATTCTGATTCTCCCCGTGCAAGTGCACACAGCTCTGGATCATCCACAGGGGATTTCTGCTGCATCAGACAAACTGGGCAAGTGACCCATTAATGCAGCACCTAAGAATCCTCATGACAAATCCAGGTCTTCAGGATGTGCCTCTGGGATGTGAATTGGGTGAGGGGAAAAATAGGGTACCTCCAGAAAAGAGCTCAGGGTGGTGCCCTCCACACCTTGCCAGCAGCCAGTGCTGGCCCTGCCTGTCAGAAGCAGTGTGACTTGTGTGACAACTAAAGGTTGGACTGCTGTGTGAGTCTCCTAAGGGCAAAATTGGCTACTGCCAGCTGGTGCCAGAAGGAATGTTGGGTCAGGACCCGGTGGTGCCCAGTAGTGCCTCTGTCACCCCCTGGCAGGGCCTGCTCACCAAACACCAGTACCAGCACAGGAGGTTTCATACCCACTCCTCTGTGTGCCCAGGGAGTCACTTGATTGTTTCCCTCCATAGGTTTCTCCGCACTGATGCTGGCTTCCTGCCTACACTCCGGGAGGGTGGCGCTGGGTCGTGTGCGTGCATTTCCCTGACTCCAAAGCACAGGTATGAAGGTTCCTAGCTGCTACTTGATGAGTGGTCTCCTTGGGGAAGAGCATGGAGAGCTCCAGCAGCAATGACTAGGTCCAGTAACACAACAAGCCAGGCTCCTGGTTTTGGTGTACCCAGAGTCATTCCCAAGTCTGATGACAGCCTCCCTTGACTGGGAATTGGAAGAGGTAGGAAAATTAAGACCCTGTCTGAGCTTTGTTCAGTCTCAGGCAGATGGCTGCCCCCGAGAGCAAACTGGAAAAAAGGCTGTCTGTAAAACTTTCAGAGTGTTTGGATGAGGGTGGCAGTGTTTAAAAACAAAAAAGGCCAAGAAGTAGTGAGAGGCTGAAATAAGAACAAAATTCTCACCATGGTCCAGACCCTGTGTGATCCAGCTTCTTTTTCTACCTCATTTGATACCACTTTCCTTCACTCTCCACCTTGTCTCACACTGGTCTTTATTCAGCTGCTCAAACATGTACAGCAACCCTAAGAGAAGCAGTCCTTCCAGAATCTGCAAGCCCCCACCAGTTAGAGCAACAGAAAATATAGAAAATAAAAGACATGGTTAATACACTTCTCCAACTAATCAAGCTAGTCAATGCAGTTGAATAGATGACAGTCTCATCTAGTGGCAAAGCCACATCTGGAGACAATGACTTGCTTTACAATCACATGGAGTGATCCCCTCTCCAACCTCTCCCGCCACCACCACATCCAGCACACCAGCACAGCCCATCGACCCCAGCTCCACAACACCCAGACCCACTCTACTTCTGCTTCCCCTGGACCAAGCTCAGTAGCACCCACCACACTATTGCAAACACCATCACTAAGTCCTCCTCCCTTGCCATCCCTCCTAATCTGTCTCTCTCCACAGAGTAGCCAGAGAGCATATCATGCTCTTGTTCTATTTTGTCTGGTTGTTTGCAGTTGAAAGAGTTCATTTTGTTTCTTTTGCAATTTAAGGAGTTCTTTTGTAAACTTTTTTTAAAGATTTTATTTATTTATTTTTAGAGAGGGAAGGGAGGGAGAGAGAGAGAAACATCAATGTGCGGTTGCTGGGGGCCGTGGCCTACAACCCAGGCATGTGCCCTGACTGGGAATCGAACCTGCGATGCTTTGGTTCGTAGCCCGCACTCTATTCACTGAGCCACACCAGCCATGGCTTCCTTTGTAAACTTTTATTACAGCAATTCTCAAGCATACACAAAACAAGAGAGAATATAATATTACAGTTTTAATACTTAACTTCTGGCCATTCCTACTTCAACTATACCTCAATGTCTCTCTTCCCCCTACACTATTTCACACAACTCCTTGAAGACAGAGGATCTTAAAACAATACAATGAAGCCCTACACCTCCCTACAGCACTCAGAGCCCTGCTGACCATCTGGCAGCCGCCCCCTCCACGATACTCAGCCCTTCTTTTCCTTGGACTCACTGGAAGCACCCCTACCTCAGTGCCTTTGCACTTGCCATCCTGTTACCTAGACTCCTGCCCTACATTTATGTGGCTGGCTTGCCTTGACATTCACATCTCAACTCTGACCCCCACCCTCCAAAGCCTTCCCAGTGAGTCCATCTCTGGCAGCCCCTCCCCCCACACCCCCATCTCTAACCAGCCACTCTCCACTGCAATGTTCTGAAATTAGTTCACTCATTTTAAAATTTTGCTTGTTTTAAAATCAGAGTTCCAAAAAAGCAGAAACTCTTGTCTATTTTTGTTCCATGTTATATCCCCACAGCTAGGTGAGTGCTTGGCATCTTATTAGCATTTACTATTTGTTGAGTAAAAGCAAACAAAAAAAAATAAATAAAAAGTGTTCACTTTAAAGCATTTTTTAAAAATAAATTTTTCTGGTGCACTTACAATTAAATTAATTGATTTTATTAAAATGCCATTTGTTAGGAAAAATATATCTATACAAATTAATTTGGGGAAAAAACAAAAACCTCCTGTTTGCAAACACATTCGCACCTGTGAAAGAGCCTTGGTGACCTGAGTTCTGATTCTGCAAAAGGGAAGCAAGTCAAGCTGACTGTTTTTAGTCTTTAGAAGTAGCTCCTGCTTTCAGCGAAGGCGAGAATGAGGAACATGGGGCTTTGACAGTTCACTTAGATAAGACCACATGCTCTGACTCTTAAAGCCACGGCAGGCCAGAAAAAAGAAGCCAAAGAAAGAAAACAAGTCCCCAAGAAGACAGGATTAGTGGGTTTTGAAATGAGAAGGAAATGGAAAAAATTTAGGTTTATCAAGGAAAAGCCTCCGTTGAGGCTTTTGAGTATTTGGGGATCCCATTTGATGGAACTCAAATTGTAAAGTGAACTTACATTGTGCTTTTCATTAGTTCATAAATGTTTTAAAAGAAAACCCACATTATTGAAAATAAAATAGGTGAAAATGCATTTTAGTGGCTCCTCCTTCCCAGCAGCCCTGCACCCCCACAGTGCTGTCCACACAGCCCTACCCTCACCTGACACCTGTCAGCTGAACTCCTTGGTCTTTAAAAACAGCGTTCTCTCTTTTTCCTGCCTGTAGGGTATTTTTGTAGAACCGATGTTCAGTATTTTGAACATGAGTGCACATTTATTACTTTGCACACACAGAAAAACGTGTTGTAGAAAGTGTCATGCTGATTAAAGTTGTATTAACCAGGTCCTTCTACAAAGCAGCACCTTCCCAGGTATGGGGCCTCCCCTTCCTCCTCACGCATCCTCCAGGTTTCCAGACAGTGTGGCAGTGACAGTGTGCCCTCAGCTTCCCCCATGCGGCTCTGTCTCAAGGGAACACAACCGCATTATTGATTCAGGCACAGGGAGGAATGTGCAGAGCTGAGGCGCCTTCAGCACGTATGCCCTTTGAAGACAGAGGCCACCAGCAGAGCAGGCCGGAACCCATTGGAAAGACTGGCCGCCTTCCTTAAGTCTATGGCTGGGCTCAGGCCTCCTGCCTCAGGCTTCATGTGGCTGGGTTAGACTGGCCTGGACAGACCTATGGAGTTTGGGGCCAAATGCCCAAAGAAACTTTAAAGAAGCCACATTAAGTTCTCTGGTTGGCCCAAGTCCAATGCCATTTTGAACGTTCTTCTGTGTGCCAGCAAAACACCTTCACACAATTAGCTCATTTCAACCTCACATGTCTCTATAAGGTAGAATTCTTATCATTTTACACTCAACTGTGGATACTGAGTCACAGAGAGGTCTGAAACCTACTGAGATCACACAATCAGTAGGAGGTGGAGCCGGGAATGTACCTAAAGCCATTTGACAGCACTAGCAAGCATGGAGCTAGCACAGACAGAGAGATTTAAAAAAAATACAGGCACATACTGCCTGGGCTCAAATCTCAGCTCAGCTGCTTTTTGGCTTTGTGACTTCAGCAGGTTACTAATCATCTCTGAGTGCATCAGTTGCTTTGAGTATAAATGGAAATAATGATAGGACTTATCAAATGGGGTAGGATGTAAATTAAATCAGTGAACATATGTGAGTGCTAAACCAGTGCTGGTATACAAATGCTTTGTGCCTACTGTTGTAGATCCAGCAACACTACTTGCCATTCTTTCATAATCCTGTTTCTCTGGCTCCTTCTTCTAGCTGCTAATGGAGGACAACTCATGCCTAGCATACTCATGCCAGTTATTCAGAAGGGGGACTTTCTGGAGAAGGCCCTGTAAGATGCTGTTTCCTAGTTGCCATCTCTTTCTTTCCAGCTGGACATTGTTTGGTGACATCACCTGCAAGAATACCTAAAGCCTTGTCTCTGGGGTCTGTTGGGCACTGTTGACTCCCCATATGATGGGGTGCCTACCCCTACCCATATCCCTAATGAATAGAAAACTTGGCAAGATCCTCCCTGTGCCAGAGGCACATGGGCCCAAGCCAGGAAGCTGCCTGTAGAAACTGCAGAGCACTTAAAAGAATTGGCTTCCAATTTTTTATCACAGAATCCATGAACTCATGGAAGGCTCAGCAGAAGGTCAGAACTGAGAAGGAAATTAGAATTAAGCTCCTCTCCAAATGCCTGAAGCTATGTTATTATCCCTCCGCCCCACCTTCTCATCCCCTCTCTCCTGTTCTCATATTCTACTCACCTCCTGCAAGTCAGGGGTTCTGAAAAGGCCCTTGGGATGGCCTGGGTTGGGGTTGCACTTTGTGAACCTGAATACATGTGTGCAAATTTCCTGGAAAGAACTCCACAGCTATCATTATGCTCTCAAAAGGGTCCATGATCCCAAAAATGTTAAGGGCACTGACTTCTATGTGGTAGTCAACCTATTAGATGTGATTCTCCAGGAAAGACCCTGAAATGGAGTTAGGGCTACTGAGGGTCGGTAGCTGAGAGACTCCTATGGAAGAGACAGGGGAGAAGCAGAATTGGGGAGCAGTCAAGGAGGGAAGAGGGAGACCTAACCAGGAGCTGCTCAACAGGAATTTGGGGCACAGACCCCTATGTCTTTGGGCCACAGCCTTGCTCTAATGTTGGCTCAGGCCATCTGTTCTAAAAGCCACATGACTAGCTCGAAAGCTGAGCGATCTTGAAGGAAGTAACAGCTGGAGGCTGTTGGCCAGCCACTCCTCATTCCTCATGACTGTCCCCCAGCCTTTTCTGGAAGGGGATGTGGGCACGCATCTCTGTGCCTGCTGTGTGCCCCTAAAGCCACTCACGGCACACAGCTCCCAGCCAGACCACCTCACTGTTCTCCAGACTTGCCGATCCAAATCCCACAGATGACCCAGCCTAAGCGAGCTGGGGCCCTCGCCTCTGAAGTATTCAATAGAAGCACCCAAGAGTTCTGACCCTGAACTTGACCTGGGGAGAGAATAAGTAAGGGAGATGCTGGACAAGAGAAGTAACTTATAGAAAAAAAAATCTTTAATGAATCTATACACATGGGTGGTTGTTTAGAATTTGAAATATTTTCTCATGGAACTCCTATTATAAATTGGAAGAGAGGTTCTCTGGGGTTGTTTTGTTTTGTTTTTGTAAAACCATATTAAATTTATAATACTGTCCAAATAGTAGATCTGAGGCCTGAGCAGAGCCCCAGGCTCAGCTCCCCTGGGCTGCCCAGGGAATCCTGCAGAAGCAGAGACAAGGGGTAATTGGCCAGCATCGTGGAGCAGAAGTAGTCTGAGGGAGCCAAGTTGGCAGGGGCATCCCAAGGTTCAAGAAGGCTTAGCAGTAGAGAGATGTGGGTTTGCAGAGGGACAGGGATCTGTGTACAGAGGCCTTTGCGGCAAAAGGGGTCTGCCCTGTGCAGGGAAGTCACGTGCTTCTTTCTTAAGAGAGTTTCTTGCTTCCACCCGATGCCCCCACAGCAAAGCTCACCCACCCTGGAAGGCGTAGACCCAGCAGTTTGTGTCATCCCGGAGCGCCCGGGCACCCGGAGCGCGTCCTCCAGATGTCCTAAGGGCGGCCACTAGGTGGCGCGTCCGCCCTTCACTGCTTGGGAACACTGCCTTGTAACTAGGGATGACACCAAGCTTGTCATTGCCCTTGAATGAGAATGCTGCTCCCCAAGTGCCCTGCTCTGGGGAGGTCTCCAGACTTCTATTGAAGGGAATGGCTTCCACGCAGCAGTAATGGAACACATTTGACGTAATCAGAGTGGACAGGCATCTGAAGATAGAGTATACAGTTGTTGCCATTGAAGACTGTCACAGAGCCCACGTGGTCTCCGTGGTGTGCAGACCAGTCCTGGGATGGGTCTCAAGGCTCCTGCGTCCAGGGCAGAGCCCTGCCACTCCCCAGGCAGGCTGAGGGTTGGGGGCACAAGTGCGGTGTCGGATACTCCAAGCATATCAGGTGACCTGGCCTCATACTAATTTTTCTTAGTGGTCCCACATGAACATACATTTGCCAAGATGTTTGTTACAATTTGGGTGTTGAGAAATATGTCACTGGTACTGGTGATATTTTTTTTTATACTGTGCCACTGGATCTGTAGGAAAGATCCTGGAAAGTCTCGTGGTCTGGAACAAAGTCCATCCAAACTGAATAAGTAGGTGCCCAGGTGCAGAGCAGACTGTGCACCAAGAGAAAGTGGATTAAAGTCCTAAGCAGGACATACAATTCTACATTCTGAACTGCTCAAGCGGAGTCAGATACAGGATGCTATTACGGTTGTGGCTTGGACATTACACAGAGGGGAGGAAGGGCCTCAGGAGAAATGCCTGTCTTTCCTTGGCTCCAAAAATAGTGACTCTGAAGCAATTGCTCTGCTTTTATGGTAAACACCCATCGGTTGCCTTTGTTTATTACTCCTAGTGCCAAACCTGTGGCCCATTTGAAGGAAGCATATGAACCTGCACAGTCTACTGTGGTTTTCCTCACCTCATTCCTGGCGCCGTTTTATGTCACCACTTATCCTTCCTTTTTCTCTCTCTCCTGTTTTAGTGTGTATTAAACTTACATTTGTATCTTTTTTTTGTAAATTGCCTTAATTTTTCTGTGAAACAGAACAAAATACAAAAGCAAAAAAAATCATCATTCTCTCTGTGGCATTGCATTAGGTCAAAGGGCACAAGAGGATTTGTTACCTGTAATCCTCTGAAATAAAAAAGAATTTTAAAATTCTCTGCCAAACTTCCCTTTCCAATGCTACTTACGAGTACCTTTGATTTGGGTTAATCTTTACTTGGGTACCTCTAAGTAGTGTCTTGTTGGCTTTTGTCTTTTGCGTGTAATATACAAAGCTTCATCTTTCTGACTTTCTAATTTCAGAAAGTGTATTCTCACTTCTAAGAAGACTTAGGTGACAGGGTTCTTCTTTTAAATTTTCAGTAAGTTTACAAATTGAACAACTTATCTGTCAGATAACTTAGATGCTGCAAACCAGCAAAACCATTTCACCAGTCTGGCTGGTGCCTTTAAAACACATGAAAATACAAAGAAAGGCCCTGGAGGTTGACTCAAAAACTCGCCTTTCCCCAAAACAATGTCTTTTCTTGCTGCCCTTGCTACTGCAAGCAGTGAGACACCTTGTGAAGGACTCAATTCCTGAATCTCAAAGACTGGTGCCAAAACCTGAACACAGTAGGAGCTCCATCCTATCTGTTAAATTAGTAAGTGAGTTAGCACAACCAAGCCCAGATGCTGGGGAAGAGTAAATGAAAGCCATGGGTCAGACCTTGGCAGGTGCATTATTCCAGCCCTGCAAGTGGGAATGTTCAACTTCCAAAGAAGCAAGGGTTTCCTAAACCGATGTTACTGTGGTTTTCTCAGGAAGGGGACTGGGTAGCAAAAGGCTCTTCTCTGGGAAAAAGTGGTTTTAAAATAGAAAGACTTTACAGGCCAGGAAATATCTCTGGAGAAGACAAAGGAACACCATTATTTTATTAAATGAGCCTCCTCTCTTCCCTCTCCCACCCCCCCTCGACTGTTAGAAACGTGCATATTGATGCCAGCGATGAAACCCCAAAGTGTGGATCCCACAGCTCCTCTTCCCACGCTTTGTCCTTGGAGGTTTTGTATTTCCAAGGAGTTCATGTCATTGGCCAGGCCTAACAGCTTAAAGGAACAAAGAGGGTAGTGCATCTGTGGGTATGGGCTGCATAAACAACCAATTTCTCTAATTCAGGTCAAAAGCTGAACTTGCCAAGGACACATATTTTTATTGAAAATAAGCATTTGTATTAGAATATTTCACCAGCTGGAATTTTTTTTAACTCCAGGGCTATGTCTCACTGTCCCCAGTTCCTGTTCCTTTTGCTTCCTGTGTGACCTTTTGGGGATTTTGAGCACCCCAGTGTCAGGGGCAACTCTACAAGAAGCAGGCAGTGCCGGTGGCCTCTCAGCAGCTGGAAGGCTGACTTTTCCATCCAGCCCCCTCCCTGCCAACCGAGATTGTGAGCCCAGGGGAAATGCTTTCCCTACTATGTTTACAAAGCACTAAATTTTCAGTCATTAATTCCCCCATGAAGAATGTTAGTCACTGTGGCAGTGGTTATAACCCTGAAAGACCAAGCAAGTAGTAAGGAGCCTCAGTGACTGTAGGGGGCGGGGTGAGGGAGGGAGCAGCAGAATAGGTCCTTCTTTTTCACTATCAGCTGTCGCCTGCTTGAAATGGAAATATTTTGAATGTCTTAATCACTACCTCAGGCATTTGTTTATTTTCCTTTTCAGAACATTGAGAAATGGTGTATAGACACAGACCCATTCCTCCTCCATCTGTGTGTTTCTCAAGGGAAGGTGTCCTTTGTTCATTGGGTTCAACCAACCACTGACAGTGCCCACTGTGGGGGGCCCAGGGCCTCAGCCCCCAGGGCAGGCACTAGAGCTGGGGTGCCCCCAGTGCAAGACAGAAAGGGCCCTGTTTTCTTCCTGCTCAAATTACCCCTTGGAATCCAGGCTTCCAGAGAGAGCCTTAACCCCTTCAGGGCACAGAGCTGCAGGGACCCTCCTGCTGTCAGCACTTCTCTGTCCACATCTGGGTGAGCCCAGGGTGACACTGCGCTGGAGGGCAGGAGAGGGACACTGTTTGCTGCAGAGTCAGAGGAACAACCCTTCCCTAGGGCCTTAATGCATCCTCCGTAGATGATGGTAAACCCAGTAAGGACTCCTGACTTCATGAGGATGCATTTCTGAAGGACGCCCTGAGACTTTGTGGTTGTAAGAAGTGTTGCTGGGGCCAGAGGGGAAGCCGATGGAAACTGGGTTGGCCGGTAAAGCAGCAGCTTTCAAAAAAAAGGGGGGGGCCCACAGACCTCCCACATCAAAACTGCCTTAGAAAAGCCTGTTAAAATGCAGGCTCCCACACCCCCACTACCACCAGCAGCACCATGACCTACAAAATCAGAATGACCCTAGAGCATGGGGAATGACAGGGGGGAGAATCTCAAAGATTTCTGTACCTGACTCTGGGCACCTGGGACATGCAGCCCTTGGGGCCCCTGAGATGGTCCAGAAGGAGGGAATCCTGCCTGGAAGCTACAGGAGAGCACCAAGGTGTGCCCTCCAGGTGTGGTGGCCAGCAGGCTGTGTCAGCCACCCTCCCCTCCAGGCCCCTCTTGAGAGCATTGGTATGGTTTTCACCTCAGTGCTCCTGGTTCAGATCCCAGAAAACCAGAATTTCTAATAGAACCCTGGAGAGCGTGGATTTCAGCTACTCTGGAAGATGGCTGGGCCCCTCTGCTGCCTATTTGGCATTTGGGTGTGGCCCTGTCTTCTTCAAATCCCTAGAGAGACACTGTACGAACTGTTTTGGGTGGAAAAAAATTTACAGAACGACACAGGGATCAGGGCTGCCTTTAGCAAATGGAATTCTTAACCTCTGACCCCCAGGTCACCCTCTGGGGGCCCATCTCCTTTAGAGAGCCTTTCAAAAGGACAGTGGACCCTGTTCTGGTGTTAGTCTTTCTTCTGCACCATGCCTTTAGAGTCAAAGAGCTGAGAGCCAAACCCTGGCCCTGCCTTTTATAGCAGTGTGAACTTGGGTACATTATTCACCTTTTCTGAGTAACCTGCACTCTTCTTATCTGTAAAATAATAATAATAATAATAATAACACACAGTCCCCCTTATCTGAGGGGGTGACGGCCAAAACCACAGATGATAGAGAACCTCATATATATACAATGTTGTTTCCTATATATACACACCTACAATAAAGTTTAATTTATAACTTAAGCAAGTAAGAGACTAATAATAACTAATAATAAAATATAACAATATACTGTAATAAAAGCTACGTGAATGTGGTCTCTTTCTGTCTCAAACTGTCTTATTGTCCTGACCCTTCCTGTGATGATGTGAGATGGTACAATGGCGCATAATGAGACCAGGTGAGGTGAAGGACATGGTATCATGATGTAGCTTCAGGCTCTCCACAGGTGACTTGAACACAAGCACTGAGATTCAGCGACTGCAGATGTGATGACCAAAGACTGCTGCAAAGTGAACGACAAGCAGGGAGCACACGCAGGAAGATTCGCTGGACACAGGAACAATTCACATCTGGGCGGACAGAGCTGAATGACGAGAGATTTCGTCACCATCTCTCAGCATGGCATGCAACTTAGAAATTATGAATTGTTTATCTCAGAATTTTCCATTTAATACATTCAGACAGCATTAATTAACCATGGATAACTGAAACTATGGAAAGCAAAACGATGGGTAAGAGGGACTTCTGTATTGATGATATTCCTGCAGCATTAATGAGATAGAAGTTCATGCTAGATGCTTAGCTGGCACAGAAACATGTCCGCTGCTTCCCCACCCCACTGCCTTCCACCATGACCCACCCAGGGGCATGTACCTGGACACCCAGGGAAATGGCACCAGGGCACTATTCTGATTGACTAAATATGACCAGTTCTGTCATGCCTGATATCTGTTCTTGAGTTTGAGTGGAGATCATTATTGTTAGTTTTTTAAAGCAACAGTTTGCACAGTCCAGGCATATACTCCACCGAAAAGTGGCAATGCCAAGGTTGCCTTGCTCCTCGAATTTTCTTCTGAGCTTGGCAGTGTTAGGGTAACTCCAAGCATGGTGAATATTTAAGCACACGTCTTATGTAACAGCAGGGATCCAGGAGCCATGGAGCAACTTGCTGGCTCCTAGCCAGGTGTCAGCTTCAAGAGAGGGTGTGGATGCCAATGTTGGAAGACTGTTGGCTACCAGTGGCTGACAGGCACCAGAATTCTGTGGACTGTTAATTTTCTTGGAAGCAAATCCTTGAACTGGGAGAAAGAGAAAGTAATTACAGCTTTCCTTGGGCAGAGTTTCCTAGTGAGGGGAATTGGCACATTTCTCGTGTGCCACTTATGCTCTAGGCACAGGGCTAGAAACTTTACATATGTATACTAAATTTTTTAATCCTTACAACAGGCAGAGAAGGGACTATTATTGTCACCAAGAAACAGAGGCTAGAAGAGGTTAAATGACCTATTTAGACTCATATCTATTCAGTGTCAGAACTAAGGGAGGAAGCCTGGCTGGGGACTGTAACTCTGGAGAAAGAAAATCAATGATGCTCTTTTAACCCTGAAGCCTTATTAGTCAGAAAGGTGCTCTCAGAGGCTGGGCACTTAGGGAGAGAAAGCTCATGTTTACAGGGAATGTCTTTAGGCCTCACTATGGGCTCAATGCCAAAACACATCCTGATGCCTCATGGACGTCTATCAGGCAAATACATTCTATCTCATCTCAAAGTATATATTTATCAAGACTCAAAGGAATGGAAAGACATTGTGGGCAAAAGAAAACAACAATGCAGAAGTTGTTGTGGCTGCCCTAATGAACAAAACCCCCGAAGCCAAAATATAAGAGATGGAGGCCACTTCACCTTCATCTTCAACCCCCACGCATTCCCAGGCAGCTCCCCCTGCTTCTCACAGGCCTCAGGTGTCCTCAGCCACCACAGTCACTTCCACTCTCTGCTCCTCAGATCACACAGCCTCATTGACATGCAGCAGTACCTTCTCAGCAGCTCAGATGCTCTAGGTGTTAGTGTGGCCTGCTGATTCCCACCCAGTTTATACTCCTTTTGTGTGTCATCCTAACTGCATGCTTACACCTTTCTCCCCCAACCCCCTGCCGTGAACTGTGAGCTCTTCAGAGGATACATTGTCTGTGTCCAAATATATTCCTCTCAAATTTTGCCCAGGGCTTGGTCCATGGAAGGAGCTCTATAAATGCTAAGTGGTGGACCTAGTGAAAGGATAGTGGCCTGGGAACAGAAACTTTGCATTTCCAGTACGTCTTCTATGACAGGAAGCATCTGATCCTTGTTCTCACTGAAAACCCAATGCACAGCTTTCTCATTCAAAGACAGTCAGCCCATATGACTGTTTCCTCAGATAGTAAATACGTTTGAGTCATAGCAATCTCCTAAGGAATAAACAATAATTAAATAACAATCAAGTGTTCCCAGGGTGATAAAAAAATCAGAATAAGTCAATCTCTAGAATTCAAAGATATTAAACAACCCTGAACAAAAAACTATATTTTTAAGTCTCCACACACAGTACTTTAATACAGTGGAACCTCAGTCCTCAAACTTAATTCATTCTGGAAGGGTGCTCTAGAAGCAATGTGTTTGAAAACAGAATAATTTTTTCCCATTACAAATACAACATCAGCATGAAAGTGTTGTCAGGTTTAGAACTGAAGTTCTGTTCAGCAATTAAGACATTTTTTCCTGTGAACTACTTGGTCGAGAGCCAAATTGTTAAGGTGGGAGATGCTTGAGAACCGAGGTTTAACTGTATATAGTTGGGACAATTCATTTTACTTTCAAAGAATCACTTCAATCACTTGGAAGTGTTTACTGAGAGCCCCTCAAGTGCTTCATGCTATGGGGAAATTATTAAGATCTCTTTATAAAGTGCTTTATACTTCTCAGCACAGTTGCCCAGAATCACTTGAGTATTTCTTGGTTTTCTTGGTGTGGTGGACAGAATAATGCCCCCAAAGATGCCCATGTCCTGGAAGCTAGAACCTGTGACTATGTGACCTCACATGGTAAAAGGGACTCTGCAGATGTGAATAAAGATCTTGAAATGGGAAAATGGCCCTGGTTTACCAGGAGGACCCAACATCATCACCAGGGTCTTTATAAGAGGAATGAGGGTCGGAGTCACTCCTAAGAGATGGGACTAGAGGAGCAAAGAATTCAAGTGATGTGGTTGTGAATCAAGGAATGCAGGTGGCCTCTGGAAGCTGAAAAGGCAAGGGAGAGGATTGTCCTCCAGAGAATCCAGAAAAAAATGCAGCCTTGCTGATACTTCGACTTTAGACTTTTAGAGTTGTGGTGATTTATTGTAACCACAATATGGAAACTAATCCATGCATCCTTACAATGGAGATAATAGTAATCCCCACCTTGTGGGTCATACACGTAGATGAGACATACATGACAAAGATTTAGAACAGTATCAGGCACATTTTTTAGTCATTATTAGTATAGAATTATTAATTTATTTATTTGGGAAACCTTATCCTGTGGGGTGCACAGGTCACTTCATATTCCTAAAATGAACCCGTATTAGTCCTTGAAGACACCAGGTCATCTAGTAACTTTGGGCACCTGAGAGGAATTGAATGGCTTTTCTGACCTCAGGAGCTTCTGGCACACAAAGAAAGCAGATATCTCAACAAGGAAGGCTAGCATAGGTGACAAGACCTGCGGTATTCCCAGGATTATGAGACCAGAGGAAGGATCTCTGGTGGGAAGTTGGGGGACATCCATCTAATGAGGAACGTCTTGAGCTAAGGTCTGCAGACAAGAGAGGCCACCAAGCAGACAAGGGGAGGGGTCGTGCGGGCCCAGGAAACGGAGGGAGCCTCACAAAGGCAACCTCTGCAGAAGAGAGGATAAGGCAGCCACCCAAGGTCTCACAACCAAGACTCAAACCTCAGCTTTCTTTTGCCCCTTGCCCTTTCTGTTGCATGAGGTACCCCATACAAGACATGGCTGCTGGCAGTCCTCAAGGAATATACAGTCCAAGTAGGGACAACTGGATATGTGATGAGGACACAGTTAACAACAACCACACAAGTCCCTATTTGAGAGAGTTTAGAAATACATGGTGGGAGTCCCACTAGACAGATGTAAAAAAAACCAGACTTGGAGAAGATTGGAAGAGGGAGGGGTGCGAGTCAGGCCCTGCAGGTGGGTAGGTGTCAATAGTTGGAGGAGAGAGTAAAAAAGAAGCTTGTCGGTGTAGAGCTAGTCCACCCTCAGGCAGGAGGCTGGGTTCCAAGGGATGGCACAGAGAACAGGCTGGGTGTAGAAGTCACGTAGGGCCTCGAAAGGCACTTCCAGTGAAGACTTTACTCCGAGGGCTTTTGGAGGGCTGTCTGCTGAAGGGGTTTTGAGTGGTAGGATGATAGCAATGTGTGAGGAACACTATTGTTCTGTCTTAACATATGCCTCCAGTGTGGTTTGTGCTCCACTGTTCCTTCTTGAACTGAATTGAGATTTGAAGGACAGGTTAGGAAGAATGGGGAAATCTCATCTATGCTCTCAATACTACTTGCTTGTTCCTCTTCTCCCTCTTCCCAAAAAGAACACCTCTTCCCCACCAGATGCACTTCCAATGTCTTTCCCTCTAGAGGGCTGTGGCTGGAGGTTGCAGGGAACAGCAACATGGAAAGGGATGACAGCTCCCATTCAGACTACCTGTCTAGAGTCAGGGGACAAAAGGGGATTGGATAGCTAGAACATCAAGGAATCATTCTGAGCCAGAAAGTGAACTTCAGAATATACTCAACAGCTGGTAGCGAGGGGTGGCCTGAAAGGGTTCTATCTTCTGCTAGGTGTGATTGCCTGGGTCTCTGGGTCCTGTCTGGCCATCTCTGATTCCTGCAAGCCAAGAGCACCCTTTATCCCTCCTTCTCCCTGGATCAGCACTGGGTCTTCTCAAATCACTCATGCTGCAGTTAAAAACCCAGCCTTTCCATTGAGTTGCCATCCTGTCAGACACAACAATGAGAAACGAGAGAGATATACAAAGACCCAACATTCTTGTCAGTCAAAGAATCACAGAAATCAGCAGCTCAAAAATGTCAAATGTGGGTGAAATCAGATTTAGTTAGACTCAACTATTCAACAGAAGTTTTCAGACACCTCCCTTCATGACTATGAAGCTGACATCGACAGCAAAGGGTAAGTTACCAATTAGGTCATTGGTCATTGCCCTGACCAGTGCTTAAACCTTAGCCAGGGACAATACCACTTGTGGAGAAAAGGCCTTGATTCCATTTAGGAATAGTACATTTGTATCTGCACATTCTGCATCCCACCATTGATACAACCAGAGCCTGGCCTGCTGGTTGCAATTGTTTTAAACTCTCTGGCACCACTGATCCCTGTTGACCCCAGATTCCTTAGTGCCAGGATTCAGCCCAGACTTGTTTATGGCTGGCCTGATGTGCACACTGCCCTGCATTCCACTGAACTCAGCCTCCAGGGCCACCCTCTAACTGTGAATCAGCTGAGCCCACGGTTAGGGGAGCTGCCTCCTCAGGTCCTCAGTGACAATGGTGTAGCTAAATGAGTGTTTTCTCTTATGTGAAACTACTTAACAAAAAGGCCTTAAGATCCTGGTTAACTGGCCAATAGAAATTCTATCAGCCCTTAATTATCAAATAGCTGCCTGGTCCTGCCAGGGCTGGATATACTTAAAGAAATGTCACAGGTGGGTTTACCGCACTCATAGACAGACTTTGCTCATTGGCCCCCAGCCACAACCTGAGCTTTAGCCAGCTGGTTTTGACAGTCTGACAGGGGTCACTGGGAGTCTCACAGTGAGTGGGACTTGCTTGATGAGAATCCCATCATACATTCCTGAAGATAGGTGGGCTCAGTGTCACCCTGATGAGTTAACACCTTATGAACTTGCCCTTATACACAAAGAGCCAACCGGAGCTTTCTCTGATCCCAGTTGGCTCTGTTGGAGCAGGCTGGGGGGTCAGGGGGCCACATTTGGTGCAGGGCTGCAGGCAGCAATGTGGTCCAAGGTTCCCCTGGCAGCCTGGAGGAGACTGCAGTTAAGCCCTCCACTAAAATAACAAAGCTTTGAAGCAAGTGGTTTATTGGGTGTTTCTGACAAAGATGCAGAACCCAGGTTCCCTGGGGAGTCCCCAGCACACACCCATCTGGCCACATTTTCATGGTAATCCCGTAGGCAGATCCAGATTGGGGCCCATGTGTTCTTCCAAGCATTCTGCCAGCCTCCCTCTGAAATCAAAGCTGCTATGGTCAGGCTCCAACAGAAGGAGAGGGGCTGAGCCTTAGAAAAGCATGAAATACTCAGAACCAATGGCTCCTCAATTGCAGACAAAGGTACACTTTTCTCTTAGACCATGGACCTGGAATGTGCCCTCTGATGATGATCACAGGCCAAATCAACATCCAAGTGAATGAAAGCAGGCCTGTTCTGCCCGTGGCATCCAGGCTGTGGGGCAGCTGTGGCCTAATGAGGTCCAGAAGCAGGCCCTAGGGAAGGGAGCAGCAGAAGCTGTTCTAAGGGGCTCCCCACCCTGCTTAGGGGGTTGCCATGCCTGCCACTTGGACTAAGGGCTCTGCAAGTGTGCACCAAAGTCAGCCCCATCCTGCACATGGACTCCTTGTTTGGGTGACAAAAGGCAGTGTGGTGCTGGGGTCAGAACAACTGAACGGACTCCTCCCCAGTCCAAACCATGACCCACCTGCATCCAAATCTCTCATCACCCATAACTGCTTCTGAAAAACACAGTTTGGGTTTGCTCCCTTCGCACTTCGTGGAAATGATGTCTTTATTGTTACATAATGAAGCCTCATGATAATGCACCCACAGTAACATGTGATCAGATGGATATAAAATGAGCCCCTATACCAATCCCACCTGGTCCTTCCATCTACCCAATTGTAACATAAGCCTTCATTTTATGAGACCAAATTTGGAGGGCCCTACTTTGGGTAGGTTACATTAAGAACTAAAGTGTGCATAGGGACTATTGACATGACTTCCCCTGAAAGACAGTAACTGTCACTTCCTGAGCATTTCCTATGGGTCAATCTTTAATACTCATTATTCCCAAACCCATAAGACACACGGTTCTTTTTTTCCCCTATGAGAGAAAACTAAGGTTCAAAAGATGCAGTAACATCTCTAAGATCACACAGCCAAGTAGAGAACTCAAGCTTCCATTGGGAGCTTCTGAAGGCTTCGGAGCCAGCCTTCTCCCTGTAACCCCACCTGCAAGTCTCTATCCTGGAAGTGTGAAGTCTGGCCTCTGCCTTTTCTCCCTGGGACTGAGGGTTTCCTGGGACACAGGACTTTTGGTGCTAGAATCAGTATTGATGGTCAGCTCACGAGGGAGCGTGGACACCTGGACATTAAGGTGGGACTCAGAGATAGATACGGACACCAAGCTGTGAGGAGCAGGAGGGAAGAGCATCACTACACACAAACACACCTGCAGAACAGGGATTGCACTCTAAAGCTTGCCAACTCTCCCAAATAAAACCATGACCATTAGAGGATGGAGACAGTGGGCAGAATTTGCCAAACATGAGAGAAATGTCCCTGAATTTTTCTTTCTTTTTTATAAATCCAAGAGATCTAAAACTACCATATTTTTCAGACCATAAGACGCACCTAGGTTTTAGAGGAAAATAGAAAACAAAATTTTTGAAGCAAAAAATGTGGTAAAATATGTAATAACATAAATAACATAATATTTCACCAATGTATATGTAAACAGAACTCAACAGCAACATTAACAACCATTATTCCTCCCAAATGTGGAGGGGGCTGGATTGTGTCTTATAGTCCAAAAAATATGGTAGTTAAAATTTTTAAAAATATTCATGAACCCATTGAACTCAGCATCCTCAAATGCTCATCTCAGAAAAGGCTTCAGGATCCATACCTCCCCCCATCCCAGGACATGATCTGAAGTCCTGCTCCTGTTCCTCAGCCACCAACAGCTCCTGAGCTACCTGCCACCTGTAGCCACCAGGCACATGGCATTCTGCAAGTGCTGTGGTCACTGTTTAGACAAAACTGTACCTCTTCTTCCTGAAACCCTCCTCATTGTCCACATCTCTTCCCTCCCAGAGCCTCCTCACAGTCTCTTCCCTGCCTGGGTCAGATATAGGTAGGCAATGTCACTCTATTGTACTATGTATTGAACTCAACTTCTAGGACAGGATGCTTGTCAGGCCAGGGCCAGTAACTGTCTAACTCTCAGATTCCCGGTATCCTCTGCAGTGTCTGGCATGCAGATGCTCAACAAATAAATGTTTGTTTCAATGAAATGGAAACAGGGCTATTTAGGGCATGCTGGTAATGGAGATAACTTAGTGGTAAAGGTGCCCTGCTCAAAGTTGCATCCACAGGCAGTTCCAGAATTATTTACAAGCTCTCTCTGAACTTACCCACTCAGCTTCTAGCCATGGTTACTGGTTCCTGGCATCCTGGAGACCACCCGACAGTTGCCATGGGAATCAGCCCCTTAAAAGGGCTTCTGGGACCCCTGTACTCTCCATCCACTCTCTGCTGTGAGCTGCTCAGATGATGCCATGGAAACTGCCCAGATGCCAGAGCCTCCTGCTTCCTCCTTCCCCAACCCTTGGAGTTGACTTGGGCCAGAACCACCCTAACTATGGCCGCTTTTATGGAGAAATGCATTCAGAGTTCCCAAGTGACCAGGCTATAAGTGAACTTCTGGAGAACATCCTGTGACATGAAGTGACTTCACTCTTGACAGATAGCTTAAGAAAGACAAGAACCAAGAAGCAGGCAGGATGGGAAAGGGACACTAGGTGATGTTGTCAGACCTGCCAATGGTGGGTCCCAGCAAATTTTACAATTGACTTTCAGAATGCTTCACAAATGTATTAACTGAGGCTCAGTAAAGTTAATCAAGTACATGTTCTTATCTTTTTCCTGGTCACACATTACCTGGCCTCCCTTGCAACTCAGAGTGGCGATTACCCTGTGGCAGGCCAGGGGTTCTGACAGGAAGCAATGTGGGCCACTTCCAGGCCAGGTCTTAAACTCTCTTTGCATGCCTCCATGCTCCCATTCTCTTCTGGCTGGCAGGAAGGTGATGCCTCCAGTCAACCTTGCAAGTGACCAGTGACCAGGGACCTCATGAAGGTAGCAGAGGCTATGTCATTCCAAGTCCCTTTATGAATGTGCTGAAGAGGACTGCCCCACCAACCTCTGCACCTGCCCAGAGTATTACCTGAAGAAGAAATAAACTTCTAGTGTGATTATACATGGTTGAGGTCTGTTTGTTAGAACAAATAGCCTTCCCTAACTGGTACCACAGGACAGCTCTGCCTATCTTTCAGCTTCCCTGTACTGCATCTCACAGGTAAGGACGGGTTCCAGGGCAACTAGTGGCATCTGAGGTATGGAGGCTCAGCTGGACAGGTCCAGAGATGCGAGGATCAGAGCTGTTGCGTTCATCACAACAGCTGCTTCCTATGTTCTGGACCGCTTCCAAGGAGTTGGCTCTAAGACAGAATACAAATCGTTCACATGACATGTTCTCAGGGAGATTATGGATTTACTGCATGGTATCTGACACTTAAAAGGTGTTCTATAAATACTTATCAAATGGATGGGTGGGTGAGTGGATGGACAGATGGATGAACAAACGGATGAACAAACGGATGGATGGATGGATGGATGGATGGATGGATGGATGGATGGAAAAATGGCTTGTACTATAGAGCAAGTAAAAAAGGGGATGTCCTAAATGAAGTCTAATTGAGACACAAGAAAATAGGTAAAGAGAGAGAGCTGACCACTTCAGAGATGACACCCTTTTGCTGTATGTTGACAAGTCCATTTGGGTGACCAGAGACGGACAGGCCCAAGGAGACAGCAGAGGTGTGGCATCAACGGCTCCTGCTGCTGGGAATGCTTCATGCCTTTCCCCAATGTTAAGAAATTATTCATTTCTTAAAATCTGAAATTCAATTTTAATTGGATGCTGTGTATTTGATCTGGCAACCCTAAACGGGCTGCCTAGTAAGTGATCTTGGATAGACCAATGGGGAGATAGCTGACAGATTCTGACCCCAAACCACTGTTTCAGGGCCCTAAGTTCCATTTTCAGGGGTACTATGCCTCTTCTGAGTAACCAGAAAGGAGGAGACTTCTAGAAACTTTATTTGGCCTCTTCCTTGCATTTTGAAAAGTGTTCTAAATATGGAAAATGGTGGATTTATAAATAATGGTATCAATTAGAATAGCAAAAACCAAAAACACCCAAACAACAATAATAACAAACTTGGCCTTCAGTCCACTGGATCCAAAAATGAAATCCTTCCCAGTGACTGTTTATTAAATCTGAAACATAGAATTCATACAACAGGAGCACAGGGACCTTTCTGTCTTTAACCTCTGGAAGAAATCTCTGGGTTTTTTAAAGACTCTTAAGACAAATGTCTCCTACATGTACTTATATCATTTTCAAAAGCTGATATTTAATAAATACAGCCCACTGTCATCATGAAATTCTTGGTCACCTTTTATATAGACGCTGTTGTTTTCCTGTTAGATTCAATACTATTTTAGCTTTTTTTTATTCCTAGGAGCCATGGGAGAAGTTTCTAGAAGTAAAGAGAATCTATTCTTACCCATTTGCCCCACACTGATAACATTACAAGTGTACATTAAAACCTCCTTGAAGAGGAATAGTAAGAGGCCAGGGGACAAGCCAGCTCCCTCCTGGGGTGGGAGGCCCCATCAGCTACCTGGCATGGCATCCTCACCTGTATGCTGACATGTCATGTTAACAAGGTTGAGAACTGCCTCTAAGCATCACATCAAAACTCCCCACTAGTCACATGTTTTACTTGTTACTGTCCCCCATTGGTGTCCCTATTCTTGTGCTTGCCTCTCTCAGTCCATTCTCCAACCACAGCCAGCAAAATCTTGGTAAAATGTTATTCCTCATATTTAAACCATCCAATGACTCCCCAGCCCTTTAAAAAAAAAAAAACCCAGACCCTTTCCTCTAGTCTACAGTGTACCTCAACTCAACCTCTGCGATCTCCTTTTGCCCACTCTGTACTAACACTCATTCCACCCAACTCTTACTGGCCTCTCTTTTACTCAAACACACCAGGCTCCACCCATTACAATACCTGGAAAATTTTTGCCTCAGGTGTTTGGCTGGTTGAAGTCACCTGTCAAAGCAGCTTGTCCAGATGGTAAAACCTACAGCAATCCCCCTGTCCCCTCTTCTTCCCCTCTCATCGCTCCCTTTTATTCTGATCATAGCACTGACGACTATCTGATGATTTCTTGTTTATTTGCATAGAGCCTGTATCCTCAAAGTAGAATGTAAACTCCAAGAAGACAGGGCCCTGTTTGTCCCATTCACCCATATCTCTAGTACCTAGAACAGCACATACCACGTAGCAGGCTGTCAATACATACGGACTGAATGAACAAACGTCTTGCAGAAAGTTTCAAATCTCATGCAGACAGCATATACAGAGGCCAATCACTAGAAAATATTTGTCCAGGGCTACTACATACCTAAGCCCTTTACATGTATAATGAATCCTCACAACAGCCCTGGGAAATTGTCTTATTATTATTGCACTTTCCAGATGAGGGCCTGAAACACAGGGGGGAAAAGTAAGTTGCCTATGATCACACATGGGGTCAGGGGATGCCTGGGTGCATCTAGGCATCCAACTCCAAATTCTAAGCACAGACAAGCTGTGACAGTGACCCCAATACAGTCCAAACTCTGGGACATACAGGGAACTAGGTCCAAGCTGGGTTCTGGAAGATATTCCCTATGAGGCTGTTGGCTGTCTATGTGGGGTTCTTTTTGTATCATTTGTTTAGTTCCAGTCATATGTTTAGTGCAAGAAGGAAAGAGAACCAACCATGACTCTGTAAGACAGGAGAAAGCCAAAGGCAGAAGAGGAAGGAGGCCAGTGAAGACTGCCAACAAAACCATTGTCTCTTGTATCCACCCACCTGTTCATCATTCACTCAGTGATGCTTTTAGAGCACCTAACTGCTGCCAGGCACTATTCTGGGCACATTTGTCTATCAGGAGGTAGTAAGTGCTATAGAGGCCCAGAAACAAGGTAGGGGAATATGGAAAGACCAGGATGGAAAGACACTGCTTTACAAGTAGCTTCATGTAGGGTCCGGGAGCAAGGTGCTCCGAGCAGTGGACACAGCTGGCATAGAGGGCCCCAAACAGGAATGTGCCTGGTGTGTCCGGAGGATAAGCAAAGAGTGGGTCTGGGACAGAGGGGCCAGTGGGGATGGCTGAGGTTGGAGGAGACAGGAGAGGTCTATTAGGTGTTGAAATGTATTTGGGTTTTACTCAGAGTCAGCATGGTTTGGCTTCCACGTTTAGAGTCAGTCTGGCTTCTCAGAGACCATGGGGCATGAGTGTGAGAGTGAAAGACCAGCTTAGGGGGTGGTTTTGTCCCCTAGTGAACATTTGACAATGTCTGAAGACATTTTTGGTTGTTACAACTTAGGGTAGGGGGTGGGGCAGAGTATGCTTCTGACATCTGGAGAGTGGAGCCCAGGGACACTGTTGACCACCCCACAGTACATGTGAGGCCCCCACAGGGCCCAAGATGTCAGTCGTGCCAAGGCTGAGAAATCAGTGTCAGGAGGTTACAGCAGTAGTCCAGGCAACAGATCTACTCATTAAATAGTACTGAACATCACTATGCGTCTGGCAGTGATCCAGGAACTGAAGATACAACAACAGGTCGATGCCTTCATGGAGTTTGTGTTGCAGGGACGGTGCAACTGGAGAACAGGGTGGAGGTGGCAGAGTGGTGGAAATGGCCAGATTTTTAAAACATCTTTTGAAGGTAAAACTGACAGGATTTGCTGAGGACTGAATGTGTAGTATGAGAGAAAGAGGAGTCAGCATTGTCCCGAGGCTTTGTCCTGAGCAGTTAGGACAGAGTTGTCATTTACAGAGATGAGGACCACAGCAAGGTGGGGGCCGAAGACAGGCAAGGGCGGGTAGTGATTTGGTCATTCCAGAAACCGGGGGTTGTGTTTTGGTGTACTAAGCAGAGATGAAGGCAATTGGGTGTTTTAGTCTGACAGACCAAAAAAAAAGAGAAAAAAAGAATTGTCTTTGGTAGGAGGCAGAATTTTAGAAACCAGCAAGTGAGAAGAAGAGAACTTGGGGATTCAGTGTAAGCATGACAGACAGCACACCCCTCACATGCCAGAACCAAGCCCAAGCTCTCTGCAGGGAGGGAGTCAGGGAGGGCCCAGCACGCCAGCCAGTGGGCCTTGCTGACAGCTGGATGGAGAAAGCATTTCAGGAGAAGAAAACAGTCAAAGCACTCCAGGTAAATGCTCCCATGCCAGGAAGAAAATCCAAAGACCACCCTATCCTCTTTTTCCAACACTGTAAACTGTTCTAGTGAGGCCTCACACAGCTTGGTCCACTCGTCACTGTCTTGTCTGTTCAGCCTCTCCACGGTAATTATTGAGCATTGACTCCAGTCAATAATTAAATTGGCTGTTGCACAAAATGCAAAAATGATTAATATAGAGCTTCTGTCCTCATGAAGCTTTTTAACTACTAGAGAAAATATAACATCCACATCAAAAGAAGGAATTAGTTAATCAGTACTCACTGAGCAGCTACTTCACAGCACTCTGCTTGTGGCTGAAAATATACAAGAGAGATTTAAGTCAAAGGCCTCATTTCATGGGATTTTTCAGTCTAGTTGAGGAGACTGGAGTAAAAACAAATGAAAGATTTAGAGGAGATATAAAGGTCCTCATAGGGTAGAATGGGAATGCAGTGGGTAGAAGAAGCCTTTCTGATAAAAGGCCCGTACTTTCCCCCAGCCTGAAGTGCCTCCCTTTTGCTCTGGTTCACATGTATGTGGGGGCATGGAGACCCCAAGGAAGTTGAGGATCAGGCAAAGGGGTGTGAATGAATCAGCATGATGGTGACACCCTCTGAGAAACTGACCCCAAAGTGGCCACCTGTTGGCAGTAGCAGGAGGTTTTCCTGGGAGCTCAGTGTCACTGGGACTGGCGGTGGAAGCGGAATTAGGACCATCATGGAGCTCAGATCTCTCAGTTTCTCTTCCCATTTATTAACTCCCAGCTGTCATTTCCCTGGAAGTAATCAGATAAAAGATTTTTGCATTTAAAATGTTGAAGTTTTGGAAAAATCAATTTCCACACCAATTCCTCCCTCAGTTCTGATGGAGTAACCCAAAATGC
The DNA here is from genome assembly GCA_004024845.1 of Tonatia bakeri. Taxonomy (NCBI): domain Eukaryota; kingdom Metazoa; phylum Chordata; class Mammalia; order Chiroptera; family Phyllostomidae; genus Tonatia; species Tonatia bakeri. The sequence goes on along the minus strand of PVIA01002039.1, from coordinate 153,999 downwards.
CTCTTAATTCTGCACGCCCAAGCACTATAGGGAAGTTCAGGAATTTTTGTGTAATGTACCCAAATCCTCAATACTACACTGAGCAAAGTGTTGGTGCTCACAGGAACTCTTTGCACAAGGGGCAGGGAGATGGGACTCAAGGGAAAATCAGGCATCTGCTTGTTTTAGCCTAATTTCTAGAGTATGAGCTGGGCAGTAAATTGGTGGGTTGCTGGGTACATGTAGGTAGAATACATCTCAAGTTATTGCACATTTTGTTTACATTTTATACAAAACTTTCAGGAAATTTTTAAAATAAATATGTACCACTTGAGAAGGAATAAAACCATACATTTCCTTTTGTACTAATTCCTCAAATACTATTCCATGAAACTCAAGATTCCTCAGAAGGAACATAGAAGGACAAAGCATGTCAAGAAAATGTCTGCTTCCTCAGTCTTGCCTCATCTTCTTTTTTCAAGTCAGTCTGCTTCAGCAACAGGAAGGTATTTGGATTATCTGTTCTGTTGACATGGCCCCAAGGCCAGAGGCAACATGTCACTTTGCTTTGGTGCAAATAAATACAGAGCAGATGATTTCTTTCAAACAGCAAAAGGTTGGGAAAAAAGGTTGCTGAGAGCCAGATGGAGAAAGCGTTTCAGAATCAGAGAGTGGTCAATGCACTGCAGGTAAATGCTCTGAAGAACTGAACACTCGTACCTGTACTGCAGACTTGTAAGGCCATTGTCAGGAAAATTCCTGAAAGTTGCATTTCTTTAACAATGAGAAAAAGACCTGTGCTGTTATGTCCCTGGTGTGGAGCCATCCTGCTCTTTGAGCCTACCCCTAAATTGGAAAATGCAAAGGATCGATTGATTTCTAATGCCTGTGATTTTTCTTACCTGACATGTTTTCCATAAATTAAGATGTTGCTGTGTTTTTAGATTTAAAGACTTGGTTCAATATGTCCATCCACGGAAGAGGAAATGAAGCATCTGCTTTGTGCCTCCATTAAAACAATGACTTACGATGGGCAGCTGTCAGGCGAGGCGTCTGGATTCTGACAGAGCTGCTTCCACCGCAGTGCAGAAAGCTGTCAATAATTCACTGAAAGTCACAGAAACTTACCACAACCCTTCCCCTTCCCCCACTCCCCAGAACAACGTGAACAACATGGATGTCCACACACAATTTTGAGGAAAATTTCAGGGTTTTCAGCTTCCCCACCCCTGAGGCCCAGACCCTGATCCCACATCTATCAGTTCTGAGCTGTGGGCTCTGAGTCGAAGTACTTGCTCTCTCCAAGGTGCACTCTCCACTTGTACGATGCGTCTGCAATAACGCAGCTGTTGGTTTGTTTTGAAGAATAAATGCGGTACATCTGAAGCCCTTGGCACAGTGCCTTGCCCATGATGAAAGCTGGTTATCATTAGCTGTTATTTTCATGTCCGGGCTATGAGTTTAAGATTCCCTAGCCAATAATAATAATAATAATAGACACTTTATAGTTTATCAGGATCAATTCTTTTAAAGAAATCTATTTTACAGGTTTTATGGAGTAGCAGTTAGGAGTATGGGTTTACTTTACAGTGTCCACAATTTACTTTACAATAGTTTGACATTGTACATAGGAACATGAGTTTATGTTAGTTGGAGCCTTGACTCTTGAGGCATTGAGATGCTCAGATAGAAAACTCAACCTCCAGAGGTGGTCTGGTGGCAATATATCAGAAAGGTACCACGTCTTTGAATCTTGATCATCGCCTTAGTCTTTGAAAATTAAGACACTGAGTGTCAGAATGAGTGCTTATTGACAAAATAAGAGGCTAGCTCTGGTGTTTTATAACCCTCTGACATTTAATGTCCTCATTGGAATGAACATTCCTTGTCTTGTCTCTCTTAACTCACTGCCGATACCCAGCACCTAGACTTGGGCCAGGAATATCTTAGGGGATGGATAAGGATTTAATTGTATGTGAATCTCCTATCCCCCAAGTTCAAAACCACAAGGTCTTTGTTGTTTTCGCATTTCCCTGCTCTCCTTCAACTAATCATACTTCCTATTGGTCGTATACTCCTAATGTTATGTCTTCCATGCTAAATGCCCCACTCAGCTGCCATTTCAGTCTGGGTGCCATCCTGCATTTAGACCATTAAAATTGTTACCTACCAACTATCTCTAGCTTGTTTCCTCTCTCGCATCTAGCTAGTTCTTTTCACCAAACTGTTTTCTACAAAGCTGCCAGATAATTCTATTAAAACTCTTTTTTGCACAAATAATTTTCTCTCTCTCAAAAACAAACAAACAAAAAATCACTTTCAACAACTATACTGAGGGCATCTAGATCCCATAGGCTGGCTGTCACCTGCCATCTTCACAACCCAGCCCCTGGACCTTCCTTTCAGGAAATCCTTCTCTCTGGTCAAAATGGTGTGCTCACCATCTCCTCCTAACCCCTGTGCTCACAGTCCAGTCTCTCAAAACTGTCCCTGTGATTTAAGTGCCCCTCAATCACAGGGGAGGGTGACTCCAGAACATAGAGGAAGATGTTGCTTTAAGTCTTATGTGTGTGTTTTATTTTTATTCTCACCTGAGGACATTTTTTCATTGCTGTCTAAGAAAGAGAGGAAGATGGGAAGGGGAGTGGGGGAGAGAAAGAGAGAGAAACATTGATGTGAGAGAGAAACATCTATTAGCTACCTCCTTGCACATGCCCCCACTGGGGAACAAACCCAAAACCCAGGCATGTGCCCTGACCAGGAACCAAACCCATGACCTTTTGGTCCAAGGAACAACACTCCAACCAACTGAGCCACAATGGCCGGGGCTCAAGTCTTGTGTTTTATATTTAGAACTCATATGAATGTTGCAGTTCCATCACTTCTTTGTCTTAATTTTAAAATATTTTAGATTATAGCTATCCTGTAAAATTGGATGAGTCCAGTTTCCAGGGTCCAAGAAGATGTCCAGTTAAGTGGTTTGTGGGTTCCGTAGCTCACCAAGAAGCACCATTTTCTTCACTATCACAATCACACAGTCTGTTCTCCTGGGTCCCCATAAAGTCCCTCCTTCCTACCCCTGACTATATTAGACCTCAGCCACTGTCCTCTGAAACCCTATGGTCCCTACTGCTGCCCACAGTAGTTTGATAGTTTGAGCTATGGATCATCTGGTTATAAGCAATTCTGTTCCTCCAAATAAAAGTTAGCCCCCTTGAAACAAAGACCCTCTATTACACCAGTGTTTATCTCCAGGTGTCACAGCTTTGATCTTTGCACAAAAACGGTAATGTATTCTGTATTCCTCATATGCTTTAAAGTATCTCTTTAACATTTTTATTTTATCAATTTTTTTCCTTTCTCCTCTTTTCTTCTCTTATTTCCTGTCCCCTCAATGACATTTCCTTCTCCTTTGTCCAGGTCTGAGTGAATCAAATACTGAGTTATCTCTCAAAGATGGGAGTTTTTCTCATGCTATGCTTTAAAATGCTTCCAACAGAACAATAAAAAGAGTGATAAGAGGAATAAATAATGGCCAAGTTATTTATTTATTTTTATTGTTTTACCATTTTATCAAGGTCAAGCCCTGGGCTCAGAGACTTATTGACTTGTTTCATGATAACCAGTTGACAGTCCCTCACTGAGGTAAAGTGGAACATTCTAGAAGAGGACACAATCACCTCTCAGCTTCCTGGTGATTTACTTCCTTTCTTGGTCTGGCCTCTCTCATTCAATTTCTCAATTATAGCCTAAAAGACACAGGAAGAATGAAGGCAGGGAATATAGGAAAAGAAGGGTTTTGAAATAAGGATTACAATGAGATGAGGCTTAGGCACTAGCTATGCTTTCTGTGGTCCCCATTAACCCCGATGATTAAAGGGAGAAGGAAAGGATGTGTTCACTGAATCACAAAATGTCATTGTGGTTTTTCCTTCAGTAGGTGGGGGCTGCACGCACACATACATCCTTTCCTCAGATCCCTCCCTCAGCTTTTTCTGAGCCTGGAAATTACAAGAGTCTTCCGGCCTCCTGGCGTTAATCACAACAGCCAGTACTCTTTCTTTGTCAGTGGTCAGTGTATTGATAAGCTTAAATATAATTGGGGTGGGGTTGGGAGGGAGCTATGTGCCCAGAGAGAGTGGCTTCCCAGCTCCAGGTGAGAACAGACATTTTGAGATGGTGCTGTGTCCATGTCCTTGTTGCCATTGAGGATCCACATGTACATGCGTGGAACTCAGCAATGGTGCACCAAATGTCCGTTCTTTTGTCCTCTTGCTGATTGGCTGAGCAGTTATTAACTTGAATTCTGAGAAGGTTTATATTTCATTATGTTTATGTGGTAGTTTCCAGTTTATCAGTAGCAAGTTCATTTTTGCAGCAACTTCAACTATGAAGGCCAAATTTCATTAAATATTGTTTCAAAAATAATCAAAAGAGAGATATAGCTGTCGCTTTTCTATGGAAAGACCTGACTTTCTTGAAGCCTGCATTGACTTCTTTGAGGTGGCAGGGGTGGAGGAGTGCCAGTTTGCAGGGTTGCTGTGAATTTTACTACATTTGCTCCATTCGACAACCTGCACTACCCACCAGATGAGCATTAGCTGCTTAGGCAAGGATTGCAAGAAAAGAAGCAGCTAAACTTCTCCCAGGACGCGGGTCTATTGGTGCTCCAAGCCAAATTTTTACTTGGAGAGCAATTCTACAGAAATGAACAGAAACTGCTACCTAAACATTTTAATAAGAATAAGCCCCAGAGCCAAGGTTCAGTCAAGTGCACTGCTTTCCAGTAATTTCATTCACACGGCCATTCCACAAGCTGCCTGTCTCCCCCTGTTCAGACAGCCCTCGCCTCGAGGGTGACCATAAAAAGTGATATTTTAATAATGTGCCACATCTGTGATCAGAAATACTTAATGAAACACCCTTGTGATAACAGTAACCAGCTTCAAAGAACTATTTTCCAGATTCTGACAAAACTGGTTGGAGTCCCATGGTAACTTTTATTGGCACCATTTTTAGGATCGTCTGCGAGAAACCATAGCTAAGGCCAGTAAGGGCCAACATTTATGTTCAGGCCTGAGGTCTTGCCGTCTCCTGCAGAACCAGATCCATGCTGTCCTACAGAAATATAACACAAGCCTCATGTGTCATTTAAAATGTTCTAATAGCCACACTAAGAAAAGTACAAAGAAACAGGTGGAATTAATTCTAATAATACATTTTATTTAACACAATAGAGCCACACTCTCTGGCCTGCTTCTGCCCAGAGCACCCACAATTTTATTGTCTATGCAGCTCCCTCTGGCCTCTGTGAGGCTAGAAGGCAGGAGAGGGCATCAGAGTCCTAATCTGACTCACACCCTGCATGATTCCCGCCCTATGAGTGTGATTTTACTAAACTACATGATAACGTTGAGGTGAAGGGATTTTGCAGCTGTAACTAAGGTCTCCAATCAGTTGACTTTAAGTTGATCAAAGAAGAGCTTGCCCCTGACCTAATCAGGTGAGCCCTGTAACCGTGAGTCTGCAGCTCAGAAGTGAAAAAAAAAAAAAACACCAAAGATGCTTTCTTGTTGACCTGAAAGAATAAAACCACTATGTTGTGGAGAAGGCCATGAGTCAGGGAAGGGGCTTCCGGTAACTGATGGCCTCAGCCCTACTACCAAAAAGCACTGAGCCAACCATTGGTGAGCCTGGGAGAGAACCCTAAGCCTCAGCAGAGATCACAGCTCAGGCTGATACATTGATTAAGGCTTGGCAAGACTGAACAGAGGACCAGCTCAGCCCTGATGACCTCTGACCCACAGAAACTGCGAGATGGTAAATGTATGTGGTTTCAAGCCACTTTGTTTGTGGGAACTTGTTATGCAGCAATAGAAAACTAACACAATAAGATAATAATAAATACAACCAATATAGCAATAATAGATCATAGTAACACTCAACATTTACTATGTGCTAACCATTTTAACTGCTTTATCTCACTATATTTCATAACAACTCTATAAACTTGGCACTATTATCCCAGTTTAACACATAGAAAACTGAGGCTTAGGAAGAAGTCACAGAACTGAGATGGGGTGGATTTGGTCCGGGCCCAGAACTCTGCAGACAGAGAGTTCACCACTTCAGTGCTGCCAGAGGAGGAGCCCTTCTTGCAGGAGTTGTGTACCTGAGACCCCTTCTTTGTAACTGGGAAACCTGCTCCAGCTACATCTTAACCCTGAGTTCTCTCAGCTCTGCACACTCTATCCAGGCTACCATCCACAGAGCCTCTGATGGCCATCTCATTGTATCCCCTCCTTGCACTCTAAGGTCCCATGGTCATTTTGGACAGTGTGGCCTCTAGGAGCTAAGGTGTCCCCAGGCTTCACTGGGAATATTCTGGCCTAGTCCACCCTTAGGGAGACCAACTCATCTTGGTTTTCCCAGGACTGTCTCAGTTTTAAAACTGAATGCCCACCTCCCAGAAACTCCTCAGCCACAGGCAGGCTGGGACAAGTATTGCCCTGACACTGTACAAACAAAGCCCAGGCTAAGGCAGGCCTAGGGTCACTTCCACCCTGCAGCTTGCCATTCCTGTCACCAAGTAGAAAAGAAATGCTCAACTAGGACAGTCAAGTACTACTCCTGACAGGGAGCTAGGATTAGAAGCAACTCTACAAAAGCAATTAACACTAAGAAGTTTCTGCTGGATGGGGTTTGGAGTGAAAGCTCAGGTGGAGCTGCAGCCAGGACCATCAGACAGACCTAGGGAACTGCCTGATGGGGGCTTTTCCCCTGAATCTAGATATCTGCTGCCTTGACATCATACATAAAGCACATTGACCCAGATGTCACACAGGCCAGACTCCACATCTCCATTTGCTCACTCCTCAACCAGGCAACTCATGGGAAGTTGGGAGCAATTCGACCCCTGGATCTGCCACTTCCTGCTTAAGGCTGGGACCCTCACAAGATTCAACTGGGAATTAAGGGTACCCACCTATTGCTGGTCCCCTCAACCGAGGGAGTTAAACCCTGATAAGCTGACTCCCCTGTAGGAGCTGGCTTCTCTTTGTCGGATGTCCTAGACTTTTAATCACACCTGGCCATCTTCCAAATTGTGCTCTTTGTGCCAAGAAACACTTGGTATGACAGTAGTTGGATCACTGGAGTCTGCCCACAATATGGGAAAAGGCTCAACACATATATTTTATTAACTGCTGCCAGCCTGCAATCCATGAGCCCAGTCATTTATGTCTTCACATGTTCAACCACTATTTGGGACACCTACAATGGGCCTGGCCTTATCACAGGCACTGACACTGAGTTACAGCACATTTTAAACTGAATAATATAATGAGTGGCTCACGGTCAACAAATAATTCTTAAGGGAGTCTGTTTGCCTATAGGAAGCATAATGTTCATTCTTTTTTTCTTTCTCTCTCTCTTTCTTTCTTCTGCATTTCTCTACAACTTATGTTATTAAAATCTTTAGAAAAAAACACATTTTAATCTCATAAAATTCACACCTACAGTCCTCTACAATATAATATTATATCAAGACATTTGTTCAAGTTCCCAAATAGTTGGAGTCATTGGTACCTGCTATGTGCCTGTCCCTGAGCATAGCATAAAAAAAAAAAGAAAAGAAAAAGAAACAGGAAATTGGGAATATTAAAGAGCTGATGATTTGGTGGAGCAGAGTGGCATATCCTAATAAATATCTTTACATGGTAATATGGATTTGCTGTGATGGAGATGTGTATATGGTGCTGGAAGAGGTCAGAGGACAACATACAAACCAACCTGGAGATAGGGAAGGCTTCTTGGAAGAGGCAAGACTTTAGTTGTTTCTCTTCTCTTTCTTTGTTTAGTGATATTTGCCCATTAAGAAATTTCAAATGTACATGAAAATATGAACAAGAGAATAAAACTTACCCCAACTCTCTTTGCCCAGAAATAATCAATAATCACAGTTGGCATTTTGCTGAATACCCTTCTAGGGGTGAGTGTGTGTGTGGGTGTGTGTGTGTGTGTGTGTGTGTTTAAAGATAGTATATGTCTTAATATCATCATTTAGGTTGAGGAAAACAGATTAGTTATCCAACTGTAGCAAAAGACCCACAAAAAACTCAACCTCCAGCTTAAAACCTGCCTCTGCATTTTATTGTAGGAAAACAAAAATCCGGTCCCAAAACATCTTCAGAAAGCAGGGTAAGCCAAGGAACATACAGAGTGGGTCTGAGTAACAAATCTGGGGCCACCACCATTTTCAAGGGACAGAGTTGACACAGAATTATTTTCTTCCAGGAAAAGCAAGGTTAACTCAAGTGGTGAGGCCCAGATGGTCATTAGACTTACTTCCTATCTAAGAGGAGCTGCATCTCTCCAAGGGTTGAATGGTGATGACTCCGAGGTATTGATCAGATGAGAGCAGCAAGCCTGTATTCAGTGGAGAGTTAGGGAATGAGAAGCAGAGGAGAGATGGTGGTGGTGATTGTCTTTATGTAGTTTTCAAAGTCACTTCCGAAATATAGGATGAGGTAATAGTTGAATATGCCAGCAATGGACATGAGGAACAGGAACAGTATGATACGCTTCCCAAATATGTAGCCAGGTGTGCTGGAAAAGGAGAGAGAAACCTGTAGAAGCTGCACAGATGACACCCATTGAACAAAAAGACATCATCATTTTGAAATACAGGGGAGTTAAATTACAGCTCTTTTCACTCACAAATGCTCCATTTACTTCGTATGAAGAATGGAAGTGTCTTAGCTATTATTAGTTATTGAACTTATTTCAAAACCCAGCTAAAGAGCCTAGTCTGCACCCTGACTGGTGTGGGTCAGTGGGTTGAGCACTGGCCTATGAACCAAAAGGTCACAGGTTTGGTACCTGGTCAGGGCACATGCCTAGGTTGCAGGCCAAGTGCCTGGTTGGTGGCATGAGATAGGTAACCGATTGATTTGGCGACCAGGACTCCTCCACAAGAACAGCTAGCTCAGCTGAACAGGTGAGTTAATGCCACTAAGCCTGATTCTTGCTATAATCAGAGAGCAAAATTTGTTTCCCACAGGTTTCATGTTATGAATTTTATCTTTTTGAAGGGGACCCCAAAGTTTCACAATGTAACCCGTGATGTTCTTTGTCAAAACTTTGAAAAGCATTCAGCACTTGAATATCAACCTTCCTGCTACTGAAAATGTGATCCGTGGACCAGCAGCATGGAGCTTGTCAGAAATGCAGAATCTTGGGCCCCTCCCAGGTCTATGGGATCAGAATCTGCATTTTGACAAGCTCTCTGGTGACTCCTGGGCACATTCAAGTTTGAGAAGCACCTGCTCACTGAGATGCCTTGCTCCTTGGCCAGCAATGCTCTTCTCTCCTTAGTTTTCTTGGTTCACAGTCCTGCTCATGTATTGAGAACTTCTATCTCCGAATTGGGAGGGTGAGGGATGTGGTCCTCAAAGAAAGAGTTACGGGCTGAATTCTGTCCCATCCGAATTCACACATTGAAGTCTTAAACTTCAGTAGCTCAGAATACTGGAGATAAGGTCTTTAAAGAGGTAATGAAGACAAAATGAGGGCACTAGGGCAAACCCTGACTCAATCTGATGGCGAGATGACCATGTGAAGACACAGGGAGAAGATGATCATCTACACAACAAGGCAAGGAATGAGGCCTCAGAAGAAAGTGATGTCCAGAACTGTGAGACACTAAATTTCTGTTGTTTGAGCCCCCCAGTGTGTGGCACTGTATTACAGTGGCCCTCACAAGCAAGTACTGAGTGACCTCCTAATTCTGGTAAGAAAGAGAAGAGAAAGTAAAGGAGTCTATTTTTTTAGACAGAGGGTGCAGAGGCATTAAATTAAGAAAAGTCAAATATTGTGGTGGCTCCAATTGATCACATGAATAAGGCCATCATATGCTCATTACGGAAGCAAAGGGTGGGGGGGTTTCTGTAAAGCTGTGCAGAATGTACTCGAGGTGAGTCTGTGGTGAGGAATGGAATGCTGATGCCTCTTCGGGAATAGCAGTTCTTTTAATATGGGCAGGGTTTTGCAAAGATCCCAAGGAAAACCACCCCAAAGAGATATGTCCATGGTACTTTAACTCTTCTCAGGCTGTGCAAGGAGAACTCAGCACATGCCCCATGATGTGCAAGGCCAAGTGTGAATGGGGTCCCCAGCTGAGCACTTCACTGATGCATTTTTCAGTGTCTCAAGCTTGGAGATGGGCTATGGCCCTAGGAATGGACAGGATATGCACAAATTAAGAGCTGCCCCAGGCTCAAGCAAAGCCACAGGAAACCTGCAATGAGGCAGAGCACAGAGGAGGAACAAGGGGTCCCAACCAGGCACATGCTGGCCATCAGCCTTTGAACCACCATGGCCTCCCACTTAATATTTCTAAAAGTGAAAGCACATCCCAGACAAGAAAGAGTTAAAGGAGTTCATCACCTCCAAACCAGTATTACAAGAAATGTTAAAGGAACTTCTTTAAAAAGAAGAAGAAAAGATCAAAAACATAAATAACAGCCCTGGCTGGTGTGGCTCAGTAGATTTAGGGCCGACCTGCAGACCAAAGGGTTGCCAGTACAGACCAGGTCCCCAGTAGGGGGTGTTTGAGAGGCCATTACACTTTGGTGTTTCTTTCTTTCCTCCCTTCCCCTCTCCCTAAAATCAATCTTTATATATATATATAACATAATGAAATGGCAATAACTACATACTTATCAATAATCACTTTAAGTGTAAATGGGTTAAGTGGTCTAATTAAAAGACACAGGGGTGCTGAATGAATAAAAAAAACAGAACCCTTACACATTATAAGAGGCCCACTTCAGGTCAAAAGACACACACAGACAGAAAGTAAAGGGATGGAAAAAGATATTTCATGAAAATGAAAACTTTTGTAAAGCTGGGGTAGCAACACTTACCTCAGACAAAATAGACTTTAAAACAAAGGCTATAATGAGAGATGAAGAAGGACGTGTCATACATAACAGCAACCTAAGTGTCCATGGATAGAAAAATGGATAAAGGAGATGTGGTATGTACATGTATATGCAATGGAATACTTTAAAAGAATAAAATCTTACCATTTGCAACAACATGGATGGACTTAGAGGTATTATGCTAAGTGAAATAAGTCAGGCAGAAAGAGACAAATACCATATGATTTCACTTATGTGGAATTTTTAAAAACTAAGTAAATGAGCAATCAAAAGAGAAACAGACTTGTAGATACAGAGAACACACTGCTGGTTGCCAGATGGAAGGGGGGTTAGGAGGTAAAAATAGTGGCATGATTAAAAAATACAAATTACCAGTTACAAAATAGTCATAGAGATGTAAAGTACAGCATAGGGAATGTAGTCAATAATATTGTAGTAACTACGTATGGTGCCAAGTAAGTACTAGACTTACTGGGGGAGTCACTTCACAAGTTATATAAATGTCTAACCATTATGCTGTATGCCTGAAATTAATGTAATATTGAATTTCAACCCTGATTGAAAATTTTTTTAATAATTATATAAATAAACAAACAGATAAATAAATAAATGTTTATGCATAGTTCTCTCTACATGGGGTGGGAAAGGTCAGAATGAAATAATTAAGCATCTGTAGAAACCAGGGTTGTTAAAATCTGTAGAAGTCACAGGTGCTTTATACCTGTGTCTTCATTTAACTCTCAGAACCATTCTGTGAGGTATGATTAACTTATTTTCCAGGCGGGGAAACTGAGACCAGACGGGTTGAATGATTTGTCTAAGGTCACGCAGCCAAGAAGAAGCAGAGTGGGAACTCAACCCTGCCTGCGTGAGTCCTGCTCTTCCTACTACACTGGCTTCCTGAGTACTCCTTCAGACTCCGGAGACTAGGATTCATTTAAAAGTTTTGATGGGGGCAAATGTGCCCCTGCCCCTCAACACATGCAACATAAAATCTACAGGAAAACATTAAAGAGGCATTGTGCCAAACAATTTCCATCTTGAATGTGCCTAAAAGTTCCAGGAAGCAGAGACATGGTGGGGAGAGGTGAACCCAGGCATTTGGAGACCTGAGTTCCAGCCGCAGGTCTCTGCAGTATGGCCTTGGACGACTCTCAGACCCTCTCCCCACTTCACAAAAAAATGTACACAAACTGTGGGTAGAAAAAGAAAACTTTATGGTCTCTCTGGCTTTAAACTTTGTTCTTTTCAATAATGAAATATCACCATAAGCCTGATAACTTCTAAAGGGAAAAGAATTGTATGATCTATGAAAGCAGGATGCTATCTCCTTTATTCACCTGCTCATCCCCAATAAATCAGGCCCTCCATAAATGTGTGTCGCATGAATGGATCATTCTCAGAAAAGAAGCCTGAGCAGCCTTCTGTGGTTCCCAAACTCCATGTATATAAGAATCACCCCCAAAAAGTTGTTAATGTGCAGATTGAGCCTCTACCACAGAGTCTCATTCCAGACATCTAGGGAGGCGCCTGAGGATCTGTCACCCCAGGAGAGTCTGGTGCAGTTGGTTAGTGGGTTTCACTTTGAAAATTCCAGCCTTGACACCCATATGCTCACCTAGGAGTTCCAAAAGAAGCATGTTTGTTCTCCAACTATGGTGAAATAACCCCATGGTCCACATTTGGGGAGGGCGTGGCCAGAGGCTCTAAAATATTGACCCTAAAGAGGAAAATGACTGGGAGGGATCAGTTCTTTTGAAACTGTCCATTATTATGTTGGTAGTTTAGCATTTCTGGACTTACCCTTTCCCCTGATCCCCAGGATTTTCTTGGGAGAATGGCTCAAAGCAGGTGGTCATCAAACATTTACTAAGTGAATGCTGAATGAATGAGGGGGAGATACACCAAGGAACGTCTTCCCTACCCACTGCACCAAAGTTGACAGTGGAACTTCTGAAGGGGAGCCAAACTGACAATCCAAAGCAACTTTCTGGAGAGAAGCAGAGATGATCTAGAGCCCAAGGGAGAGATTTAATGGAAGGAGCTCCACTGAGCAGGACTTTCCTGCATGGTGAGGCCAAGAACTAAAGCATATCCCCAAGGCATTATTTAAAATCCCTTTGGACCTAGCCACAAAGCCCCTCAAGCTTGCATATACCCCAGGTACATTTTGGTCTAGATTAGGATTGGACATCTCATCCAGTGTATAATGTATCATTTCTATGGAAGACAGTTGCTCAGAACTATGTGTTAAGAAGCACTGTGAGGCCATGCTTGGTATCAGCAGGAAAGAGCACCATGACTGATAAGTAACCGCTGCCAGTACCGACCATGGGAAGGAGTGGTAGAATCTTCTTATACGATGTGATCAGAGAGACCAGGGAGGGATTTAAGAGGTCAGGCCATTTACATTTCAGTGAGATCTAGAGAAATCAAATTTTTTCAGATTTCAAGTCCATATTCTATTGTCCATTTCCTAGTGATTACCTTTAAAATAAAAAGAGCCTATGAGTAAATGGAAAATTTTGTCATGTACCACAGATTGTCTTAGCATTTAAGCAACTTTACGGTCTCAGGCAAGTGGTGACAGATAAAGAGAAAAACTCTGACCTGGTCAAATCCCTAGCACTTTGCAGAGGAAGACAGGGCTGCATGGGGAGCCAGCCCACAAGGGCAGAACCCCCTTATTTTACTAATAGACACTCCCCCGCACCCCAACTGCTGACAGCAGGTATCTCCTGGGGAAGACAGAACAGAGGTTTTCCAAGGTCAAAGAGAATAAAGGACATCATTAGAACAGTGTAGATAAGGATAAGAGAGATAATGGAATTGTGGTTTTAGAGGATAAGTGGAATGACCTGTAGACAGGAGTGAAGAGTGAAGGAGACCTGAGCACTGGGAAAAAATTGCTGGAAGAAGCCACTCTTCTCCAGCTATTGCTCACCACCAAGTCACCAAGGCATTTAGCTTTGGAGCTCCTAGTTCCTCAGAAGTAATGCTTTCACCTGCCGACCTCCTGGGATGTCACCACTTTGTCACCACTGAAGAATGATATCTAAATGGAGGGCCCATTAGTCACTAAAGAAGTGTGCTATTGTAAAAGGCCAAGTGGAGTGTGAAACTAGACAAAGAAGAAAAATGGAGGGGAAGGCTGGGCTTGGCCTCCCAGAACAAATTTCTGGCTCTCGGATCCCCTCTGCAACATTAGGAATTTTGTTCTCTTAAGCATACCAGTCACTCAGTTGTTTCTTCTGTAAAAACCATCATTTATTTTACTAGAATCAGTCTTCCCAGTCCAGGTGGAGTGGGAGTGTTAACTGCTGCTTTGGCACCATCTATAACCCATGCAATGGTGACTCTATTCTGGGTCTCCATCCTCTGCCTGTGATTGTATCTTACGTTCTCAACCTTCCTTCTGGTGGTCCCCAGAAGATCTGTTACTCAGTAGAACTTATCACACCGTGCAAGCTTTAGTTCTCATTTCTCTGGGCAAACAATGAAATGTTTCATTCAGGCCCCAAACTATGAAGGGTGGGGTAGAGGGTGTGGGATTGCAAGGAATGTTCAGCATGTGGCATTAAAACACCTTTTGTGAGTCCAACACCAGGGGCAGGAATCGTTCAATGGAAACACTAGCCAAGTCCCCCATTTGTATTTTCAGAGCTCACAAAGTTCAGGGAGAAAAGGAGGAGGGATCCTAGTCAGCCTAGGCCCTCCCATAACAAGTGGTCCCCCAGGCCTTCAAATGCTATGTAGAATACAGTTGTGAATTATCACTCTTCCTGCTCAACAAATGTGACTGCTCTGTGGTTCTTAAACACTCCCAGAACCTACCTCTGAGTCCTCTCTCCTAGGTAGCCAACAAAGTACTTTTGCCTCACAAACAGGTACATCAGGCCAGCAAAGGCAGCAGGAACTAAGTGAAAAAAGAAAAACACCTTAGTTTTGTAGATGTCAAAACAGGCTAAGTAAACACAGTCATTGTGCAATTACTGTTCACAAAATCTAGCAGAGGTCTCAGGCTCTGACTGCCCAGGCTGATGTGAGCTTCAGCAAACAACCTATGGCTGGAAGAAATCTGATAATTTTAATAATAGTGATGTTACAGATAGCCAAAAGGCATAATAAAAGATGCTCAACATCACTAATCATCAGAGAAATGCAAATTAAAACCGCAGTGAGATATCACCTCACACCTGTCAGAATGGCTGTCATCAATAAATCAACAAACAACACGTTGGTGTGGATGTGGAGAAAAGGGAACCCTAGTACACTGTTGGTGGGAATGTAGATCATCTCACTTAAGTGACCCTGTGAGTACACATGATGACTGCATGAGTTTCCAATGGCAGCTATAGCAAGCAGCCACAAATTTACTGCCTTAAAGAAAGATAAAATTATTATCTAGAGGTCACAAGTCCAAAATGGGTCTCATTGGGCTAAAGTACAGGTGTCAGCATGTCTGCATTCCTTCCAGGGGACCTAGGGCAGAATCTGTTTCTTTGCATTTTTCAGCTTCTAGAGATGAGGTCTTTTTTTGAGGTTCCTTTCAACTAAGAAATTCTACCATTAATACATTAGTAAGATATGACAATTATCAAACAGGGTTTGCTGACATTTTGTTTCCCTAGCAATGCTAACATGTGTTTAAACAGGTAATTCATAGTCCCAGGCTATGACATACCTACACTCCCTTTGTATTCATCTAGCTGGAACAACTTGAGATTCATCTACATCAAGTACCATCAAAAATATAAAATGCATCATAACTCCTAATATGAGCATATTTTGACTTGGTTTTTCAAGTCTTGCTGTATGTGTTCTTCATTTAATTCAGCATAGAAAGTGGAAAATAAATAGTGAGCTTACTACAGCATCATGGAACACAGAAAGAGGCCACAAGATGCCCCTGAGTGGTTTCTGCTGCCATCCCTCACCTCTCTTCTCTATCACTGCCCTTATTCTTTTCCTGCACAGCACCTCTCACTTTGGGCTATAATTTATTCATTCACTGATTTTCTGTGGTTCATCTTACCAGCTGCTGTGGGCATCCCCACCATCTCTTTACTGGTCACTGTGTGTCCAGCACAAAGCTTGTCACAGAATACGTGTATTGTGTGAATGAATAAAATAAAAGGCTACTTGTGAAAAATCCAGGATATAGCCCAAAAGACCAGGGCTTTCATTCTGGTTTGTTATTCACCAGCTGAGTAACCTTGAGCAAATGACCTAACCCCTCTGAACCCAGGCACTCTTCCTCAAAGATGCTAGGGAAAATAATATTCACTCTATCTACTTTATGAATTGGGAGGAGGTGATTAGGACTAAATAGTTCATTAAAGAACACTAGCAGCCTTTTCTGATACACCTACTGGGCCACAGCATGGACACTGGCCTGGTCATACCACACTTCTACCTGACACAGTTCCAGTCTCCAAAGGGGACCGAAAAATATTACTCTGTTTTCCATTTAAGTTTTTATTTTATTGATTATGCTATTACAGCTATCCTTATATTTCCCCCTCTGCTCCCCTCTACTCAGCACCCCCTACCCTCTCAGGCAATCCCCCCACCATTGTCCATGTCCATGGATCTTATGCAAAAGAACTTTGGCTACTCCATTTCCTATACTGTACTTTACTTCCCCATGGCTATTATGTAATTATACATTTGTACTTCTTAATCCTCTCAACTCTTCACCCATTCCCTCATAACATCCTCCCATTTGGCAACCATCAAAATGATCTCCGTATCCATGCTTCCATCTCTGTTCTTCTTGTTTGCTTAGTTTGTTTTTTAAAATCAATTGTTAACAGATAGGTATTTTTCACCATTTTATTGTTCATAGTTTTGATCTTCTCCTTTTTCTTAAATAAGTCCCTTTAACATTTCACATAATAATGGGTTGGTGATGACGAACTCCTTTAGTTTTTTTCTTGTCTGGGAAGCTCTTTATCTGCCCTTTGATTCTAAATAATATATTTGCTGGTTAGAGCAATCTTGGCTGTAGGTCCTTGCTTTTTATCCTTTGAATATTTCTTGCCAATCCCATCTAGCCTGCAAAGTTTCTTTTGAGAAATCAGCTGACAGTTTTTGGGAACTGCCCTGTCAGTAACTAACTGTTTTTCTCTTGCTGCCTTTAAGATTCTCTCTCTCTCTCTCTCTTTTAAGTATTTTTTATTGATTATGCTATTACAGTTTTCCCAATTTCCCTTCTTTATCTCCCCTTTGCCCTGCCCTCCAATCCTCCAACATCCCCCCACCCCCCGCGCTTAGTTCATGTCCATGGGTTATACATATAAGTTCTTTGAGTCCTCTGTTTCTTATACCATTTTTTATCTCTCCCCACCTATTTTATGCTACTAATTATGCTTCTTCTTCCCTGCACTGTTTTTCCCCTATTCCTCCCTTCCCCCACCCCACTGAAATCTCTCCATGTGATGTCCATTTCTCTGGTTCTGTTTCTGTTCTAGTTGTTTGCTTAGTTTATGTTTCTCTTTTCTTTCAGGTTAATTTGTTGATAGTTGTGAGGGCTTAGTGATAATGAACTCCTTTAACTTGACCTTATCTGGGAAGCACTTTATCTTCCCTTCCATTCTAAATGATAGCTTTGCTAGATAGAGTATGCTTGGATGTAGGTCCTTGCTTTTCATCACTTCAAATACTTCTTTCCAGCCCCCTCTTGCTTGTAAGGTTTCTTTTGGGAAATCAGCTGATAGTGTTATGGGAACTCCTTTGTAGGTAACTCTCTCCTTTCCTCCTTCTTCTTTTAGGATTGTCTCCTTATCTTTAATCTTGAGTAACTCGATGATGTGCCTTGGTGTGTTCCTCTTTGGGTCCAACTTCTATGGGACTCTCTGAGCTTCCTGGACTTCCTGAAAGTCTATTTCCTTTGCCAGATTGGGGAAGTTTTCCTTTATTATTTGTTCAAATAAAATTTCAAATTCTTGATGGTGTTCTTCTCCTTCTGGCACCCCTATAATTTGGATATTGGAATGTTTCAGGTTGTCCTGGAGATTCCTCAGCCTCTCTTCATCTTTGAATTCTTGTTTCTTCATTCTGTTCCAATTCCTTTTGTTTCAAATCATTGCTTTGCGTCCTAGTTTCCTTCTCGTCACTGTTGGTTCCCTGAATATTTTGCTTTATTTCATGATGGGTATCTTTCATTTGTTTTTTCATTTTTTGACCAACCTCAAACAGTTCTATGAGTATTTTGATTACCAGGGCTTTAAATTATCCATCAGATAGGTTGGCTATCTCCTCAACCCTTAGCTCTCTTTCTGAAGCTTTGCTCTGTTCTTTCATTTGGGCCATATTTTTTTGTCTTTGTGCACCTGATAAGTTGTAAGGGAGTGGCACCTTAGGTATTCGCCAGGGCAGGGCAACCCTCTTCATTGCACTGTGATGCTGCCTGTGGGGGAGGGGTCAGAGAGGGAACAATTGAGCTTGGCTGCTCATCTCTAGCCCACTTTCCAGCAGACTCTGGTGTGAGACTGGGAGTTTCTCCCACTGCGGCAACTCCCGCTGTAGTCCTCAGTCAACTCTCAGGCTCAGTTTCTCCTTCAGCCAGCCCTGCCCATGCAGTCCACCACCTTACCAGTCTGGTTGTTCTGGTCGATTTTTTCTTTAATTCCTTGATTTTTAGAGTTCCATGCAGTTTGATTTCCTGGCACTTCTGGTTGTTTATTGATTTTAGATTGGTTGTTATCCTCCTTTTGGTTGTGGGAGAAAGTGAAGGGTTTCTACCTATGCCTCCATCTTGGCCAGAACTTCAAGATTGTCTCTTTATCTTTTAATTATGATATGTATTGGATTGGGCCTCTTTGCATCCATCTTGTTTGGGACTCTCTGTGCTTCCTGGACTTTCATGTCTATTTCCTTCATCAAATTAGGGAAGTTTTCTTTCATTATTTTTTTCAAGTAGATTTATAATTTCTTGCTTTTTCTTTTCTCCTTCTGGCACCCCTAAAATGTGAATTTTGGATCAATTGAAGTTATCCCAGAGGCTGCTTATACTATCCTCATTTTTTTTTGTATTTTTTTCTTCTTATTTGTTCTGATTGGTTGTTTTGTTTCCTTATGTTCCAAATCATTGATTTGATTCTTGGCTTTATCCACTCTACTGTTCTTTCCCTGTAAATTTTTCTTTATTTCATTTAGTGTATCTTTGGTTTCTGGCTAGATCTCTCTTACTCTGTTGAGGTCCTCACTAAGTCCCTTGAGCATCCTTATAAGCAGTGTTTTGAACTCTGCATCTGATAAATTGCTTATCTCCATTTTGTTTAGTTCTTTTTCTGGAGTTTTGTTCTGTTCTTTCATTTGGGCCATGTTTCTTTGTCTCCTCATTTTGGAAGCTTCAATGTATGTGTGTCTATGTATTAGGTAGAGCTACAGTCCATGCTGAAGGCCTGTACAGAGGACTTAGTTCCTTATTTGCACCTAGGGGAAGGTCCCTGGACCCCTGGCTGAGAGTGCCATGTCCACATGCAGGTAGACCTTCCCTCCTTCTCACTCTTAGGTAGAGCTGCTATGACTCTCTGTCTTGGTAGCATGGCCTAATATAGTAGGTGTCCTGTAGGGTTGAGTGGCATAGCTTCCTCTATCACTCAACTTAGGTACTAGGTGCACCCTTTGTGTGGGCTGAGTACACTCTCTTCTTGTAGTTGAGCCTTGGTCGCTGTTGGCAGGTCAATGGGACAGATTTACCCAGGCCAGTCAGCTGCAAGGACTGGCTATGTCCACTGACCACCAACCTTCATCCTCCATGGAGGATCAGCTCTGTGGCAGCAGGATGGTTGTGCTCCAACATGGTCTGCAGCTGTCCACTGGATGCACAGGCTGTGGAGTTTCCCAGATGGTGCAGGCCAAGTTCAGCCCATACCTGTGTTCTGCCTAGGGCCACCCTGCATGAGCTATAAATCAATCAGGTGACTGTTACTTGTGCTAGGCTTGGGGATTCCCAGGCAAAACCAAGCTGTGAATTAAAGCTAGCTGCTGCTAGTGCTAGGCCTGGGACCACTTATCAAGAGGTACAGGGGTGCTGGGGGCTCACTGAGGCCTGCTGTTGCTTGTTTGGGAGGATTTAGGAAGTTATGAAGTATGAAACTAGACTAGCCATTATATGGAAAAATTACAGTTAACAGCTGGATGGGCCTATAAATTGGGTGGGATGGAGTCTCAGGGGATTTCCAGGATGGGGCAAGCAGCGTTAGCCAGGTTGATGGAGACTCAGATATGACATCCACTTGCTGGCTCTGTGGCTCTTTAGGAGGAGGGTTCAGAAAAGGGACAATGGCCTCTGCCCACCTTTCTGTCTGGGAGAAAGCTGTACCCTGGCCATCTTTTTGATTCCAGACACTTCAATTCCTCCCTGTATGCCACTACCCCATGCTGCTACCTTTCTGGTATGGTATCTTTCATGCTGCTACCCCAGTGCTGGAGCTCAGAGGGAGACAGTCTGAGTAAGTCCATGTGTGGGTTCTTTAAGAGGAGCTGCTTGGGACTCCTGAAGTTTCTTCCATGATTCAAACCCTGCTGATTTTTGCAGTCAGAGGTTATGGGGACTTATCTTCCTGGCACTGGAACCCTGGGCTAGGGTGCCCTGAGATGTGCCTCTGAATTTTTATCTATCACAAATGGGTGTGGGAGCAGCCCGTTCTGCATTTCTGCCCCTCCCACCAATCTGGATAGATGTGGTTTCTTTCATTCCGTAGTTGTCAGACTTCCATTCAGCTCAATTTCTGATGGTTCTGGGTGATGTTCATTCTGTAGTTTAGCTGTAATTTTGATGTAGTTGTACAAGGAGGCAAGACGTGTTTACCTATGCCACCATCTTGACCAGAAGTTTCCATTTAATTTTAAATCCACTCTGGGAGTCAGCTTGCTGAAGTCAAGACTGTGGGATGGAAAACTAGGGAAGTCTGGAGACCTGGAATCCAGCCCGTGACTCTGCAGACATGGGCCAAGGGAGGACTGCCAGACTGTAAGCTTATTAGCAGGAAAGCCAAGTGACAGCAGTCCCAGAATAGATTCTTCTGTTGCTCTCATTTATAATGCCCTTGTATCTGAGCTACCACTGCTTAAAGATTCTGAGTCACACTTAGCCTTAAACTACCCTTGTCAGTACAGCCACTCTCAACCAGGGAGCCAGCATTAGCAATGCATTACAGCACCAATCCACAGGCACAGAGCACAGAAACATGGCCTACTGGGGGTCTCACCTCTCCAGAGCTTCACAGATAGGAGCTGGAGGTCAGGCAAAGCCTTTTGAACAAAGAGCCTGTGCTGGGGCCTCCTCAAGTACAGTCCAGAAAGAGAACATAGGGAGAAGCTGCATTACCTTGGCTGCACAGCAGCCCTGCACTCCAAAGCACGACAAGGAAAGTGGGGTATGCGTCAACACAGTTCTGGCTGTAGAATAAATAAATACAAAAAAGAGAAATCAGCAAACATGTTATCATAATGTCATCTGAAAATTACGTGGGGCACAAACCACATTTATAACTCCACATATATCTACCCACAAAGACTGGCACCAGTTTCCACATCAGAAACAGACATCTCTGTAAAGTGACACGTGTTCACAACCCATTCACTCTCTTCCTAGGTTAAGCCCATCAGAGACTCAGTTTCTTGATGGACTGGCTTTGGCAGAGATCCTAGTCCTGGCTGTGCCTAGTGCTTCTGAAACTGACAAGTAAGCAACACAGTCAGTTCCAAAAGCAGCAGTCAGGAGTGGCAGGGAGAGGAGCCTGGCTGAGGAGACCTTCATCTCAGACACACGGTCAGTGCTGACCCACAGGCCAGGCTGAGGAAGGAAAGGTGAGGTCATGCATCATAAAGAAACCCCAGTGGGGGCAGAGGGAGTTCGGAAAAGCTGATGTTCAGAAAGTTATCCTGCTGATTGTGCAGTTGCTGAGTGTAGGGCTGTCTTTGCTCCCATGGAAGGGCTCTTCTTCTACATGAGGCACTGGGCTGGAGTTTTACACCTTCATCTCCTTCAAGCTCACCTGGACCCTGTGAGTACACATGGTGACTACATGAGTTTTCAATGGCAGCTGTAACAAGCAACCACAAACTTACTGCCTTAAAGCAAGAAAAATTTATCTGGAGGCCACAAGTCCAAAATGGGTTTCATTGGGCTAAAATCCAGGTGTCAGCATGTCTGTATTCCTTCCAGAGGATCTAGGGCAGAATGTGTTTCCTCACCTTTTTCAGCTTCTAGAGATCACCTGTATTCCTTGGTGGCCCCTTCCAATCTCAAAGCCAGCAATGGCCAATCAAGTCTTTTTTACACTGAATTTCTCTGACACCAACTCTTTTGCCTCCTTCCTCCACAATTGAAGGGACATTTTGATCACGATGGGTCCTACTCAAATAATCAAGAACATTCTCTTTACCTTAAAGTCAACTGATTGTTCACCTAAATTCCCCCTTGCTGTGTAACATAATACACTACAGGTGCTGGGATTTGGATAGGGGCTATGATCTTTGAGGGGCCATGATTCTACCTACAACTACTCTCATGTTTCAGATGAGAAATGGAGGCTAAAGAAATTAGAATGAGTGGTCCAGGGTCACCCAGCTATGGAGTGGCAAAGCTAGGATTCACACACTGGTTGGTCCAACTCTAAATCAGGTCTGTTACCTTTTTGACTATAAGAAATTAAATAGCACATGTCCTCTTGAAGAGTTTACAGTCTAGATCAGGACAACTGATACAAATATCCACAGAAAAACAACTCAACGGTACAAGGAAGCACAGAAGGGGGAGGGGCCACGGGATACAATGGAAGGGCATGGAACTAGGACTGAGTCTCTGACCTGGTATTGATCAGCTGTTGGTCATCATCGGCACAGCAATCTCTCTAAACTTAGTCTCCTTACCTGTAAAACTAAGAGACTGATCATGAATAACTCTAAGATCCATTTAAGTTCTTAGAGTTGGTAATTTAATTTTTAGGTGATTTTCAGGCTGTGGTCCTGGATCAACAGAAACCCCCAGGGAACTTGTTAGAAATTCAGATGTTAATGACCACCTCAGACTTCCAGAATCAAAAACTCTGGGTGGACCTAGCAGTCTGAGTTTTAACAAGCCCTCCAGGTGATCCTGATGTATGCTCAAGTTTGAGAACCATTGGTCTCATGTAATGCAAACTATGCAAGTAAAAGGCCAAGAGGCAATTTTCAAAATATAGCTGGCATTTCATCCAAATTCATTCCTTGGATTTCTTCAACTGGATCTCTCTTGATCTGGTTCCCATGATTTTACTTCTCAATCAGCTGTGAACACCTGTTCAAACTTATGGGGCCTTGCACCTCAGGGGGGCCACGGAACTCTGGAATGACCAGCTCTTGGGCCATCTTCTGCAGAGAACCCACAAAGGCCAACAGTGTTACTGCAACAGGGGCCTTTCTGTCTCTCTAACGATCAAAGCAGCATTTACTAGAGGAGTCAATGAATGTAAAAGATAAGAAACCAGCATGTCCCACACTGGGATATAGACACAGGAGAGAGCGGAGTCCCACTGACCTCGCCATGTGTTCTGGATGCCCAGGATTGTCATTTATCTAGTGGACAGGGCAGAAACCCCTTACAAGTACCACCCAGGATGAAGCACTTAAACCAGAGTGAAAACTACTGCAGTTATTATGTATGAATATGATCTCTATTCTACATGTTATGAGAGGACAAAATTGTAGTCTCAGGACTGAGAATGTGACCCATTTCCCAGTTCAGGGAAACTAGAGTGAATATCTCTTTTAATTTAGTTGAATAACATTCTGTATTTGATGGGGTCTAATATTTGATGTTCCTAGTTTAAAAGTTTATTAATACAAAGATCATCCTGGCTTCTACTTTTGTTGGTTGGTTGGTAGGTTAGCTGGTTGGTTGGTTGGTTGGTTGGTTGGTAGGTTAGCTGGTTGGTTGGTTGGTTGGTTTTAAAGTAGTGATTTTGTCTGGGTGGTGAAACATTCCTAATAATTCCTCATTGTTCAAGCTCATTAGACAGACTGTCTAGTGATTTGACACTGTGTCAGCCATTCGGTCATTCCTGCCTATTGTCTCAAGTCATCATGGTCCCTAGTAAAACAACATCTGCAGAGTCAAATGAAACTCTCCCAGCTATAAGAGAATGGGATCCTGATGTGGATTTCCAGAATATGCCCCAATCCTGTTCCTCACTCTGGCTCAAGCCAGTACCCTCTCCCCATCCAGGGCCACTGACACATCTCCACCTGAAGCTCCATGCACACATGCCCCTCCTTGACAGAGGGCCACTGCTGGGATTAATTCAAGTAGCTGTGGTCAGTGATGTAGTGCCTCTTGCCATGAAGCCAAATGAGCATTTACATGGTCTTTGAAGTCAAAAATTCAGTGTCCAGTGTGGGAACACTACTTAGTGGTTGTGTGAAAGTGAATGCACCTCCTGGCCTCATGAAACCTCAGTTTTCTCATCTGTTGGAGGTGAGTGGAGACATCAGTAATTCCCTTTCTGGATTTTAATGGTAATAATGAGATAAAGCAGTATCTTGTTCACAGGTGACATTCAAGAAATGGTAGTTATTCTTGCTCCAATGTCTTCCTTCTTAGAATCCACAGTGAAATTTGTCTTTCCTACTGACATATTTATCATTCCAAATTTTCTTTTGTGGAGATTTCTGTGCCATTTGTTTTTCTGTAAGACAAAATGGACAAACCCGTTTTTGTTCTCATTGCCGGAGGTACTTGGCAGATCACGCAACAGCTCACTGGGCTATGTTCAGTTTGCTGGGCCAATGTTTTGATGGAGAAATAACTCATTACTACTTCCCTTTCACTTTTCTCCACCTTTCAGAATGAAATATATAAGCTCTTAGTGTTTTGTTGGTGTGGATTAATTTAAGTAAGTAATAGTAATCATATCAATACTAATTAATAGACACAATGTAGCTGTATCACCTTCAAACGATTGAAAGTGCTTCTAAAGTGGATTCTGAGAGGTACAAGGAAAAAGGAACATGAGGGTGGCATTTCCCAAAATGCATTTAGTAAAACACTAAACCCTTGATATGCTCTTCAAAGAAGGGAGGGTCTGTAGTTAAATAAGATCTCCCCTGCTTAAAGAACCAAGAATCACAGTGTGCCTTAGCACATTGAAGGCTCTCAAAAAGTCTTGCTGTACAGAAATTGTCCTTCTTGTAATATCTGTTAACAGCCCATGAAACTTGTCATCTGTGAAATATGTACTAGGAAATTAGACATCTCTCTGCAACCTGTGCTTACCTGCACTAGTGGGGAAATGTTTTAGGTTAGTTATCTGAAAATTTTCTCCAAAAAACGAACTTTAACTGCTCTACCTGTGCTCATCACCTGTGAACAGGGCTTTGAACTATGTTTTCTACCCAGGAATAGAGATTCAAGGTCAAGATTCTTTTTCTCTCTCAAATACTGGCTTAGCTCTGCCATCATAAGGGCAGACCATTTAATAACGGATGCCAAGTCTGAGCTGATGGGCCACACCTGGCTGTGATGTCTTTATCAACTGCCCCACAATCTTGAACTATCTGTATCAGTCCACAGACATATTCTATACTAAAAAATATGCATCAGGTTTTTTATCACAAGCATCATTTATACTTCCTGCTACTTTTTCTTCATAGCCACAGTCACTAAACATTTGTGATCCTGTACCCCATCAACCAAAGTTTTGATCATGCAGACTTATAACAAGTATATTTTACATAAATTACACAAATATACTGCTCTCTAACTGCATGTTAAAAATGACTAAATCTAAAGTTTCTCTTTTTATTTATTTATTTTTTTGCCTTGAATATTCTATTTTATTTTATTTTTAAATTAAATTTATTGGGATGACATTGGTTAATAAGATTATATAGTACATTTCTTTTTTGTTGTATCTTTTCCTTTAAGTTTCTATTCTTTAGATAGCAAAGTTAAAGACATGTCTCTTTCTCTTTCACCCCCAAGACTCACCTTGCACCTTTCTTTGGTGATTGTGGAGGCCCCTGGAGAAGCTGTTGCTGGGGTTGGCTCTCTGCTGGACTAACCCATCACCCTGTCCCTGTAGCTTCCAGAGGCAAGTAGACTAGGGACCGTGTCTTGCTGCATTGAGCCCCAGTGCTTTCCCTCCCACTGCAGGCACACACCAGCTGTTAGCTGGTCAGGGAGGAAAAGTCTTTGTAACAGAACCACAGAGGTGTCTGGTCAACCTTTATCTTACAGGAAATTCTTTCTCTCCCCCTCCCCACAGCTCCCTCTCCTCCTCTCAATCTTCTTTTCTCTTATCATAAAGGTTAAGTGGGAAAGACACCCGATGATGCTGGCTTAGGCTGCTGGAGGCCCCAGGCAGAACCAATTGTCCACCACACTTCCCTGTCTCCTTATGTCAGGAACCCCACACCATTGCAGAACCTCCAAACACCCTCCAACCACTACAAAATGGCACTTCTGCAATTTGGAGGCTGGCAACGGGGCCAGGTGTGAACACAGAGACCTCTTGAAAGTAGAGTTAGTTCACTCCTGGGGGGAAAGGCATAGACAGATGGCCTGACCTGTTCTGTTTCTCCTTCATTGCCAGCAACAGGCAATTTAATTTCTCCGAAGGGACAGTGGAATTCCACTGCACGGCCTCGATGCCTAACTTCTTCAAAGTAGATGATTTGAGGAGTACCTAACAACACAATGTAACTGGTAAGAAAGTAGTAGTCTGGGAGGGAAAAACCTCCTCTTTCCAAACCTGTGGAAGAGTATTAATTTTTGCTTTAGACTCCACGTCCAGAGAAGTTTTGATGGTCCCCCAGGTCACAGACACCTCCATTATAGCTCTTGTGCATGGGATGTATCTGTAGGGAGCTCTCATCTCTCCCCCTGCAAGTGGTTGGTGGCATCTTGCATGCATTCACTACCTTCCTTTAAATGGATCCAAAATGCCTACAATTACATCTTTAAATTTCTTCAATTGATTCTGAGAAGTAATACCCTGAAAGCCCAAATGTTAAAATAGAAATCTCCCTATAAGCAGTTTAGGAGAGGATTTCTTTGAAATCAGGCTCCTGGAACAACAAGGGGCAGGACGGGAAGCAGAAAATCAGCCTGGGATGACCCTGCAAATGTGCTCATGAGTGGCTCAGCCCATGTATGCAGAAATTTAGAAGCTGGGTGACAAAATGGGATGATGGTGAAAAGTGGCAAAGGAGTGAACTCCCCCTCTGACTTCCCCATTCCTATACCTCATTTAAACAAACAAGCAAACAAACAAACAAACAGCTAGGTGAGGCAAGGGACAGAATAGAAAGTGTGTCTGGGGAGTATGGTGAAGGCCTGCCCAGTGGATAGCCTTTGAAGTCTCTTTAGTTCACAGAAGCAAGAGCAGCCCTGAGTATGGAGACCTCCCCACAGCTGCTTCCACAGAGCCTCTGACCCTTCAAGCTGACTTTGTCCTTGCATTTGCTTGTGCTGTTCTTGCCAGTCTAAAAGTCCTTTTCTTGGCTGGCCATGACTCCTCCCATGGAAGGTTCTCTAGAGACATCAGAGTCACCTCCAAGTCAAGCCTGAAGGCCCTTCACCAGTTAACAGTCAAAACCTTCCTGTCCTACAGACCTCTCTCTAGTCACAGGCCCAGAAGAGCAGCAGACACGTGTTCTACACAGGGGAAAAAATAAGGGTTTGAATAACACCTGTTGCATCCCAAATAGCCCCAGCTCCTTCACTGGACTGGTCAGGTGTTTTCAAATAGCTTTTATATTCAAAAGCAAATAATGAGAGCAAAGGGAGCCATTGCATCATTCCCCCATTCTTTCTGTTCTTGTTCTTGTTGCTCAAGGAGCACAGCATTATGAAATGTATTGTGTCACCCCCAGACTTCCACCGAGGGGACCGCAGGGTTGATGAATGGCAGACTGCTGCCAGGGTGTCCTGCCTGTTGCTTCTGCAGCCAGAGGGTGAGAAGCAGCTGGTTTTTGTGGTATTACCTCTGCACTAACCCAACAGGAAACTGGTCTCCTATATGACTAAATGACTGGTCCCCAGACTCTGGAACAAGGGGAAGCTGAGGAGATTTTACCTCCTTACTTTTAGCGTCCCCACTTCCTTCTTTAACTTCCTTACTGAGATGGTGAGGGGTGTCCACAAAACCTCCCAGGGGGTTCAACCTCTCCTGGGAACCCTGACTCCCCAGTATTCTGAAGGTTGGCCCAGACAGACACGTGGCCTTGAGGGTGGTTATCACTCAGGTACAGAGGCCCCTGTCCCCATGCCCCCACTCTGTTGGTCAGCAGTGTCAGGGTTTGGACTTACTTGGCAGTATAGACCCGCTCAAAGGCAAATGTTCCCGTCCTCTGGAAGCTCCTCCCAGTTTGGGTCCTGCTTTCATGCTCCACCTTGTGGGCAAAGAACGCTGCCAGGGAAAAGGTTTGCATTTGGGTTATAACCAGGACACTCATGAGTCTTCTGTCTCATATTAACTGTCAAAATTTTTTGACTTAACCTCCAAACAGCCCTAAATGTCCTCCATTAAAGGTCATTTAGGCAAAATTTATTCAGCAGCTACTCCCCCCGATCACTGTTTGATGTTGGTGATGTGATGGAGAACAAGACAGCCCCGTTTCAAGGACCTTACAGCTGGAGGAAACAGACAAAGAAGTGAAGCAGAAATTACTTCATAGTGATTTATGTTAAGATGAGATCAAGTGAGAACACAATGCAATGAAGGGGCAAAGGAGGCAACTTAATTCAGTGTTCTGGTTAACAACAGAATTCTTAAACTAAGTGACACCTAGAATAAAGTCTGAAGAATAAGTAGGAATTCACTAAGTGTTACAGGGGCAGGGAACAGCAGGGAAGATCACTCTACTCAAGTGAAATAGAATATGCAAAGATCCAGAGGCCAGAACTGCCCTTGCTTCAGTATGTCTAGCTCATGATGGGGGATGGGGAGTAGAACCTGGCTGAATTGCAAATGAAGCCAGAGAGACAGGTGGTGAATGGTTCTTTCAGTGACACTTATCTCTTATCACTGCCATGAGCCAGACAGTTAGCTTGCATGGAAAACAAAACACACAAAGAGCCTTGGCCTGGGGTCTTACATGCTGGTAAGGATAGAAGAGGAGGATACAGATCATACACAGCAAACAAAATACATCAATTACAATTAGACAATGTGTGGAGTTGTGGGCAAAGAAGAAGCAGAGCTTGGAAAGGGGCCACTAAAATGCCCAATAGGGTAGAGAGAGTGAGCCTCAGGGAAGAAGCAGTAAGTAAGCCAAGGCTTGAAGATGATGGTGGTTGAGAAGTGCCCACTGGATTTAACAGTAGGACTGAGACTTTGATGAGAGCCACGTTAACACATTTTGGAATTTATTTCCATCTCAAGAGCAAAGAGGAGTTAGTGACACTTATAAACTTATCCGTGGCATAATCAGAAAGTGACCCTGTGTTTTAGTGGGAGGACCATGGAGAGGGGTGAGACCAGGACAGGGGAGAAGATGGGAGGGAGCTGATGAGGGTGACGGCTGTGGAATGTAAGAGATGCTGTGGAGGAGGCAGAATCCAGAGGTTTGTCTATAGATTAGATGTTGGAGGGTGGATAAAGCGCTCTCTCTCTCTCTCCTCCTTCCACTTCATTTTATTTCTTTACTCCATTTTAAGAGTGAAAAGGGGAGGGAAAGTGAGGTTCTCAGGGATCCACAAGGTACCCTTCCAAAAGGTGAGGAAAAGATGCCTTATCAATTGTATATTTGAATAAAAGCATTTCATGGTTTTCTGTTTGGCAAAAGTGCATTTCTTCCCCAAGAATGGGCCCATTTTGAACCCGTCTCTAGGGCCAGGTTGTATAAAGGGGGATCTACTGTACTGCAGGCACTCTGGTAGACATGTGACACAGGTTCCCTTATTGGGCCAGTGCAGTCCCCACTTTGGAGACAAGGAGACTGTGGCTCAAGGAGTCTACATAACTATGTCAGAGTCACTCTGCTGGGGAGCAGTAAAGCTGGGGATCACATCCAGCTGGGCCTACAAGGACGTGTTTTCCTCTTGCTGTCACACTAATGTTCACTGCATAATTCCCTCAGCTACACAGGGTTTAAGCACATGGCTGCCCATTCTGAGTGTCTCTTGTTACACAGAATCCATTAGAAAACTCTAATCGTTGTCTTTCCAGAACCTAAGGTGACATCCTGGCCTCTGAACGTGTAAACTGGAACAGTATTAAGAAAGTCAGAGGTTATTTTTGCAACCGGCATCACAACTTGACCCTACTTCCCTGAGTCTGCCCTTCTTCCTCTCCCTGGTCAGAGAACAAACCTTCCTCTTTCCCCAGGCTCGCCTTCTACCTGTAACCTTGGCCCTGCTCTAGCCACCTCTTCAGATCTTTGTTCCATTGTTATTTTTCTTATTTTCTGAAACTTCAGGCTTTTTTTTTTCTCTTTCTCTTTACTCTGGAAACACACTCAAATCTTTCCTACTCTTAAAACAAAAACAAACCTGTCTCTATCCAATATTCCACTGGATCTACCTCTCCTTCCTTCTAAACTAGACTTGGAAGGATTGGGCTACATTTCCTGACTCTAACCCCAACCCTTTGTTATCCTCAACTATGTTACAGAAACTGTGCATGCAAAGACCATTAATGCTCTTATCTCGGGCAGCTGCTAACATTAGGCCAAACCAGAGAAAGACAGAGATAGAGACTCAGAGAGAAAAGTCTGCAAACTGTTCCTAAGAATCAGTCATACACTGGGCACTTCTAGCTGCCTTACCTATGTTATTTCTTGCAATATCTTCAACCACCACACATGGAAGTTATTAATAAGTTTGCTTCTCATTTGAGGAAACTGAGTGTTGGAAAAGTTAAATAATCTTTTTCACGGTTACATTTAAAAAATTGTGTGATTTTAGTTAACTGCAAAGTTAATATAAGCCAGCAGCGTGATACAAGTCTTCAAAAGAATATCTCACACATAGATTATTTTAATAGAATTGGTGTCTAGATCTCAGGAACAGGACACACCTATCTGTATTTTAGAAAGAACATGGCGAAATGGAAAGAGTGGGCAATGACAAGGGACTCTAGAAACCAAGACCTATGAGAAAGGATCTGTTGAAGAAGGAATGTTACAGCTGATTTTGTAAACACAGAAGCAGCAGGCATAGTCTAGACTTTTCCAGGGAACAAAAACAGAATTGATGGATAGCAGTTATGTGTCATATTTCATCTCAATATTAGAAAGAACTTGCTGGGTGGTGAGTTCTTGAATAAAAGAATTTGAGGTGACATGCATAGTGCAAGCATCTATACTCTAGGACCTCTAACCAGTGGCCTATCCTTTCTAAGGTCTACCCACTTTGCTTATCTGTAAAATAGGAATAATAATATCATTTCTGTATATATTTCATAGAGTAGAAGGATTAAATGAGATAATATTAATATTATACCAGCATAAAGGACTGTGCTTGACACAAAGCAAATTCTCACTATACCTGGCAATGGGCAGGGCATGCTCAGTGGGTCGTGAGTACTCCACTACAGTAGTGTTCTGGTAGAAGCTGTTGAAGACGTGTAAAGACTTCTGCCCTGGGGAACTTCATGAGTCCCTGATCTTGTTTCTAGAACCCATCAAGACCCAGGGTGGGCTGCGAGGTCTTCTAATATGGAGGCCCATGAGACTCACAGTGTGAGCATGTGTATTAGGGTGGGAGTAGCAAGGAAGTCATGGAAAGGTAGGTGGTCCCTACCAGCTCTTGGCTTCAGAGCAAGAAGACTGTTGAAGAGGTTGCTACTCTTAGAAGACAGATGCTGATGCTAACTCCTGCCACTTTCCCTACCACCAGAAGGGCTGCGGGAATAGCTCCCCTGCTGGAGGACACCTTTTCCCTGCTGTCATCAGTTAAATTCACCTCTGCTCCCAATCTAATTACTTTGGCTTCCTGTGGAAATCACTTTCTCCAAATCTGTGTCCTACCTTTGCTCCATGTCAAAGCTGCTGGCACTTGGGCAGGAGAAGTTGTAAGTTCTCTATATAGTCTTCATAGGAAATGCATCTATCAATCCTCCCCAGGAAACCGGGCTCTGGTAGTTCTAGCCTAGCTTTCTTACAATGGTATATGTTAAACTTGTTCTGCATTTCGATGTCTGTGTTTTGCTGGATCAAGCTGGAAGAGGGCCAGCCACATGTTCAAAGATCTTGATGACTAAAGAATGCCTGAAAGGCAGAGGAGGAAGTTCCACCAGGTGGCCGGGTCCTGGCCTCTCAGGAAAATGAGCTCACACGGTGTACCAAGACACAAAGCCCTGGACCCCAGTGCAGATGCACATGGATTTGTCCTGAGACAAAGAACCAGTGTACAGTGCCTGGCAACAACATCTGAATACTTAAAATGAACAGGAAGAATTTGGAATGATGTTTTGTGGGTGAGGGGGAGAAAAGCACAGCTTTTGCATATTTTCCAAACCCTACAAGGTAAAGCTATGGTTGCCACATTGAGGTTGATTAGAATTGCAAAGAGAGGCTCTGGACATACATTTGGGCTTTTGCATTTGCCTAGAAATTCACAGAGAAAACAAGCAGAAGTGCTGTCTCCTCAACTCATTGGAATTTCTCTCATTCTCCTCCAGGGCATGTTTAACAGTTACAAAAAAAAAAAAGACCGCACACAGTGAGCTCCACACTGCACAGGAGCCCAGGCCTGGGCCTCACAGGAGAGCACGGCTTGTTCTGAGCCACTTAGGGAGTGGCTTCAGTTTGTCCATTCCCCAAGCGCAGATGGGGCAGCACTGTACAAGGTCACTCTGCCCCCTTGCTGCTGCAGCTGCTCACAGGTAGCTAGGGAGGGACAGAGACTGTGATGGGGGGCCATGTGGGTTGTACCCAGCATGAAAAAGTCTCCAGCCCAAAACAGTAGCTCCATGCTTCTCCATATGTGTATTCCCGACCAGGAAACCTCCATCCCATTCATCAGTTGGAACTCTGTGAGTAAGGCCACAGTGTTCTCTCTTTATCTACCTTAAATGGCCTTTAGATTGTGGTTCAGACTTAGACATTTGACCACCTATAATCCCTCCTCTACCTTTGTACCAAAGAACATCTTAATCCCATCTGCCAGAAATAATGAAAATATCACCATCTGGGTCAAATCTGTTCAGGGTTTGCTATGCCATTACAGAAAAGCCCAGCACCCACTCGACATCCCAGGTCCGGGTCCTGGTACATCTCCATTAGGAGAGATGCAGAGACTGTTCTCATAACAGGAGATGCTACCACGACAACTCCCCACCCCACCACCCACAGCCCTAAACTGAGAGGGAGCCGGTCAGAGTGAAGGCCAACCTCGCAGTTGAGGTCAGTTCTGTCTTCATAGGTGGTGAGAGGGCACTGGCTCCCTGGCCACAATACTCATCAGTTGTGTCATTGGGTCTGTGGGAAAGGGCCGGAGGGAAGATCCTCTAGAGAGGAGAACCAGCACAGCCCACCTACCACCCTTACTACTGCCTCCTAGAGGGGTCCTTGCAGACTTCCTGCTGACCATGCCTGGTCATCTCTTCCACTGCCTTTCTTTCCCTAGGGGGCAGGAACCAGAGCTGTCTGCTCACTACTGTCTCCCCATGCAACCAGGACACCGTCTGGCACAGAGCGGGGTCCCTGTAGGTGTGTGCAGGGATAAATGAATCCCGTGCTCATTGACAAACTGAGGGAGCCCAGGCACAGTGCCCACATAGAACAAGAGTGACATGAGGAAATGGAGGCCTAAACAATCCCATTGTTCTCTCCTGAGCTGCAGCTCCCCTGAGAATGGTTTCATATGAATACATTTGGATCAGAAATCTGTGAAGTGCTGTCCCTTGTAGGAAACCTCCTCAGAGCACTCAAAGTTGAGTTTCTGGTCAGGGGAGGGTGGGGGAGGGAGGGCCACTCTGTGCCCAGAAGGCTAATCACAAGCCTCTGTCCACATTCAAATTGGGAGAAAATATCAGAATATCCCAACTTGATGAAATACTCAAATTTCCAAAGTGCAACAGTGTGTGAACATTTATTGCCATTGAGCTATAGAGATGTCCTTAGTAAGTGCTCTCCTTTTTTCTCTGTCTTAACAAATTGCAAAAAACAAAGCCACTGGAGATACTTACAAAGAGTCTGATGAAGTCCTAGCCCAGAACCTTAAAGAGAGAGTACTACACCATTCTGCCATTCTCAGGTCTGGGTACCCTACTAGGTTTTTGTTAAACTGATAGCAGATTAATGGATGTGCAGCCCCAAACAAACAAAAAAAATCCCCCCACCTCTCTGTGTAAATATATAATGTATATTAAAAATCCCCCCACCTCTCTGTGTAAATATATAATGTATATTAAAAATGCTTCAAAAATTATACATTACTAGAAAAAAAGTATTACCAAGAACATGTTTCTTCAAAAGAAAAAAGCCACACATAAAATAATGATAAGGTAATTTCCCTTTCACAAACCCCCAAATTAATGTTTTTAGCTTACACTTGACAGGCAACCTCAGATGCAGTGAAGCCAGCCCAGCTGCACAGAGCAAAGCCCAGGGTCTAAGTGAGCATATGTCTCGTCTTCCCTTTCTAGGCTTCTTGCCTTCCCCTCTGGTCCCACTAACTAATAGTAGTTAAATGATGATGGCAGGCCCTTCGGTGAGGGTCTTTGTAAAGCCTCCAGGTGGCTGTTCTGGCACTGCAAACCTGATTAGTCATCACCATTAGAGTGAAAGAAAGACTAAGACAAGGAAAATCCCCAATCCATGCAGAAATACACATACCTCTACACATTCAAATAAAAAGAAACAAATACAGATAAAGCAAAAGTATAGACACACACACACACACAGAACTGTGTAAGCCTGACTTTCAAACCACTAACAAATAAAATCTCCTCTTGTTTTCCCTCCCAAGTGAGGGGCTTCACTTACCATTCTGGACCACACTGATGAGGGTGACAATGGCCAGCAGGACAATGTTGCCCAGGGTTTCTTGGTCCATGTTTGCTTCAGGCTCACCAGCGAGGACTGCTCAGTGGCACTCACGTCTGCACTGTGCAGGAAGGGGAAGTGAGAGCCTGCAGTCTCTTTCATCATTAGAATTTCTGAAGGTCCCAGCACAATTACGCAGTGCCTTCTTCTTCTTTTTTAACTAGGCACCAAAGTGCCCTGGCTCAGTGTGGCCTGCCAGGGGAAACAGGGCTCGGGAGGGGAGTGGAAGCAGAGAAAATTCAAACTTGTTTTTTATTTATAGAGCACCCAAAAGATCTGTGTCCTGAGCACTGCCTTTCTTTTCTAGAATTCCTAGGGGCGGGGGAGGAATACTTAACATATGGCAGGGTCCACAGTAGCACCCCAGTAATAAGGCCTGGATAAATAAAGCAATGAGGAAGAGAAGAAACAGCTGAAAGCAACAAGAGAATTAAAACTCAACCAAAGAATTAAGATAAGAGGGAGAAATGGGGTTGCAGGTGAAACCTAAAGAAAACTTCCAAACAGGAGGTGTTATTAAACCCTGCAACTGGCTCCCATGAGGCAGTTGTGTAGACACCTTCCCTGGAGTCTCCTCAACATAATGACAAGAGTACAGAGAAGATGTGAGGGCAGACCTGCTGTGTGGGGCAGGTAGTCGCCTGGCAGTTACAGAGCAGCTTTCTCTGGTAAATGGCAACCCCTTGGAAGTTACAGAAAAAATGCAAGATTCCTGCAATCTTCATCCCAGACTCAACAACCATTTGGCAGTGATTAAAAGGAGCTTTTAAGACCCTGGCTGGTGTGGCTCAGTGGATTGAGTGCAGCCTATGAACCAAAGAATCAGTGGTTTGATTCCCAGTCTAGGGCAAATGTCTGGGTTGTGGACCAGGTCCCCAGTAGGGGGGACATGAAAGGCAACCACACTTTGATGTTTCTCTCCTTTTCTCCTTCCCTTTTCCTCTCTAAAAATAAAAAAAATCCTTTTTTTTTTTTTTTTTTTGAAGAGGAGCTTTTAGCAAAACCTCACTTAGAAAGAGAACATTGGCCAGTATGCCTGTTGATATAGGAGAGGCCAGTGTGGGGAAGCAGTCTCACACCTCTGGAAGGCAACAGAGGCCAGCTAGAGTGTCCCAGCTTGACTCAGGAAGAATGAGCCCTGCAGAGACAGTGTGCCACGAGAGGGTGCACAGAGGCCCCTGGCAAGGGCAGTCCTGGCTGGTTGTGACACTTGAGTACCTGCTGAGTGCCTAGCACTAGCAAGACTTTTGTGATCTCCTTAAAGAGACCTCATTTGCGGAAGTTTGCTAAGTTTCAGGGATGCTTGGGTCCTAGTAGACAAGGAGTCTGATCCCTACAAAGAGTTAGCCTGCCAATAGCCATAATAACTTAGAGACAGTGCATTCAAAGTAAAGGCCAGTCTCCTCAAGTGTGCTCTGATTGCAAACAATAGAATCGTAGCTCAAACTAACTTGGGGAAAAAAGGAAATTTATTGACTCAAAGAATCCAAGGACTTGAAAAACCAAAAGTTGGAAAGAGTAGAGATGTGGTTGGGCCTCGAAGGCAGGGTATTCTCTCTCTCTCATGTTGTTCTCTCTCTCAAATTCTTTTTCTCTCTCAGCTTTCTTCAGCTTGTCAGCCTTTTTCTCTCCACAGACCAGTTTTCTTCACATAGTGAACAATATGCCCACCTCCAGCTCTGGAGTATTACATCTCACAACTTCTGTCACCTGGGAAAGACTCACTTCACTCCTCTAAGTTCTTAAGACTATCTCATTGGCCCCGGCTAATCAGATATCCATTCTTAGGACAACCCAATGGAAGGAACATGAAGGAACCTGGTCATTTCCATAGTTGTCACATGGTTGAGGGAGATTGTTCCCTAAAGAAAGTTTGGAGAGTTGGGAGGAGTACTGGGTACATCTGTTATCATATTGTGACTGTCCACTACTTAGAATCCCAGATTAAAATGCCTAGTTTTTAAAAATATGTTTATTGATTGGAGAGAGAGAAACATCAAATGAGGGAGGAACATAGATTGGTTGCCTCCCTTATGTGCCCCAACCAGGACTGAACCCACAACCTGGGTATGTCCAGTGACTGGGTGTACAGGACAATGCTCCAACCAACTGAACCACATCGGGCAGGGCAAAATGCCCAGTTTTTAAGGTTCTCTGTCCTATAGTTTGGTGTCTGTAAGGCTCACCCAATTTCCCTCCTGCCTGGCACTTAATGTTTATGGTGTGTGCATGTGTGTCCTGATCTGCAAGTACATGGGAAACACATGAATGGATTCTAACATGGTCTGCCCAGATGCCACTGGAATCTTGCCAGCTCTGCGGAATTCAGGGACCCAGGAAGAGGCAGCCTCCTACTTGTTTTCCAAGCCCCCAGGAGCCCAGAAAGGATGGGGTGGGAGCAGCAATTTCCACGTTAGTGCCTGGTAAAGGGGTCTGGTAGGAGACCAGTAGCTGCAGCCTTCCTGTGATGGGACACCCACAACTGAGACTCTGGAGTCACCTGCCAGAGTGGACAGGATGTGTGGTGGAGTGAGCCCACTTCCCCAGAGTGTTTTAATAGTCAGCTGAGTTAGCCATTAAATTCCAGGGTGCACATTAAGATTCTGGCTGTAGCACAGAGGGACACTTATCCAGGGTGAAGCCTCTGGAAATGGCATTCGTCTCAACAGAAAGCTGCTGAGACAGGAAAAAAAAAAAAAGGGCAAGGACCGGGCAGCAGGGGAGGGGAGCACGGCCTGCACCAGATCCTGCATCTCCAAGCCCTGCAGTCACCAGCTTTCCACAGGCAGCACTCAACCAGACCAAGCCTGGGACCAGAGGCTCTGAGACTCTGAGTCCTGGGGACCTCGCTTGTGTATTTGCTCTTTACCATAACCGTCTGGGTACAAATTATTCCTCCCTCCCATTGCCAAAGGATGTAAATGAGGTTTAGACAGCTGAAGCCGCATGCCTAAGGACATACCTGCAGTAAAGAGCAGAACTGGGACTCAAACCCAGACCTGTGTAGCTTCAAAGTCTGGCTTTTAACTACCCCCCCCCTACCCCCAGAAACTGCTTCTGGAACGGTTTTCAGAACTGGGGACTCCTGGTTCTCCTCCACCTGTGCTGGGCAGTCCCCTCAGAGGCTCATGAATTGAGCAATGGTTCCTCAGCCCCTAAAGAAAGATTTTTTTTTATAAAAAGAAAAGAAAGGAAAGCATATGTATTTCCCAGAAAAATAACATATCCCCAGACACTTGGCCATTAGTAAAGGTAATTGAACAAGAACTGCCCCACAGTGACAAGGTGTGAGCTGTGCCCCCCAGACCCCGCTTCAGTGCTCTCAGTGCTTGTGCATATGCTGCACTTACCTGAGCGTGACAGGCTGGCCAGACAAATGCGCTGAGCATAGGGGACAGTAATTAGCACATTCATTAATTAGAGTGCTCTTAGTAGTTTCTCTGTGAAGGACAACCATTTGTCAACAAAGATCAGGACAGCGAGGGCCAAGCAGAGACTCGGGGGAGCGGCAACTCAGAGAAGGCAATGGCACTAATGAGCAGCTCTTTGAAACGTGGGAGCTGCTCATGCACTTAGTGGCAACACACCTCCATCACCATGGCAACATGGGCCACTTCCGTTGGGCGGTCAGGCAGCAACATCCACATATCTTCCATCTCACCTCGAGCGTGTGTCATCACTTCATGACATTTCTTCCCTTCACTCTCCATCCCCTGTCACCCTCAGTGCTCATTAGGACAAGGGGTTCCCTATATATAAAGTGGGGAGTAGGGAGGGGACAGAATTTTCCTGAGCTAGGGTGTCAGCACTACACTGTACATAGAGATATTGCCCAGGTCTACAGACACAAATTGTAGATAGTTAAAAGGCAGTTTCTTTAATTTCAGTCAGTCGAAAGACTATTCAGACTAATATTGATCCAAAAGATAAGTGGTATGAACAAAGGTCAAACATGGTCTGTCCTAGACATTACATGTTGATAGTCTCCAGGAAAACCAAATCGGTCTGGTCGAATGTTATGTCTCCTTTCCTGGCCACAGTCAGATGGTCTTTCTTTTTGTTAACAGCCATGGTTCTGAACTGAATTGAACTAAACAGAAATGAGCCCTCATGTTATTACATAGATGAGGAAACTGAGGGATGGTGAATTCCCTGTAACCTCAAGGCTGTTGACTAAATTTCACACCATGCTCAGGACCCTAAGTTAGGTGCTTTACAAATCTAAACAATTTTTACAGATATGACCCTTATTCCCCAGAATCTCAAGCTAGAGGCTGATAATAATAATAATAATTATATATATATATATAAAATCAGCTTCTATATATATATAGAATATATATATATATCATATATATATGGGCAGAGGTCCACAGACAGTCACACAAACTGCAAAAAGTCACAACAGTATGCAGAAAACCTCTTCCCTCTTCTATCACAAAGACACACCACACAATACATTGTTATGAGTTTGCAGGAAAATAAAGCAAACAATCCGAAAGTGCAGAAAACATCATGCCATGTATTGAACACAACAACAGATGTTAGACATAGGTTCCTTCACTGAGTATCAGCTTGATCTGTCTTACAGACTCTCTAAGGAGAGGAGGTCAGCAGTGGGCACAGCCTGATGTGGGAACATTTAGTTCTAATAAGATTAAAAATCATGATGCTTATATATGCTCAGCTGATTTTTGACAATGTAATTGAATGAGGAAAGGAAAGTTAATCAACAAAGGGTGTTTGAACAACTGGATCCATATGCAGGGACTGGAAGAAAATTATACGCAAAATTCACACAAAATATAACTAGAAATGGGTCTTAAACATAAATGTAAAAATTAAACTATAAAGCTTCTAGAAGAAAACATAGAAGAGAGACTTTGTGACCATGAGGAAGGTAAAGATTTTTTAGATAAGACACAAAAAGTTTATAAAGAAAGAAATGAATACATTAGACTTCGTCAAAATTTAAAACATCTGCACTTAAAAAGACATCATTGCTCTGACTGGTCTGGCTCAGCAGGTTGTACATCATCTTGCAAACTGAAAGGTTGCTGGTTCAGTTCCAGGTCAGGGCACATGCCTGGGTTGTGGGCCAGTTCCCCAGTTGTGGGCATGCAAGAGGCAACCAATTGATGTAACTCTTGCACATCGATTTTTCTCCCTCTCTCCCTCCCTTCCCCTCTCTTTAAAAATAAATAAAATCTTTTTTAAAATCCACCATTAAGAAAATACAAAGGCAAGCCACAGACAGAAGAAAAATATCTATAATACATAAATCTTGACAAAGGACCTCTATCCAGAATATATCAATATACAGAACTTATTTCCAGTCAATAATAAAAAGATAACCCCATTTTAAAAAATGAGTAAATGTTTAAACAATCATTTCATGAAAGAGGATATAAAAATGGCCAATAAGAACACAAAAATATGCTTACCATCATTGGTCAGCAGGGAAATACAAATTAAACCACAATGAGGTCCCACTGTAAACCTCTGAACATCGTTAGCAGGGATGAATAGCAAGTGGAACTCTGATCTATTGCTAGTGACAGGTAAAGATGGCAATATATAAATAAAAATACTTTGGAGAAAGTTTGGCAGTTTTCCAAAAAAAAAAATGAAAACACATATCCTGTATCAGCCAGGGTTTGACCAAAGAAGCAAAACCACTAAAAGATTATATCTACATAAAAACTTTAGACTTTTGGCCAAAATGGAGGTGTAGGTAGATATACTTTGCCTCCTAGCACAATCAAAAGAAAGGCAACAAATGTAAAAACAAAAAACAACCAGAACTGCCAGAAAATTGAATTGTATGGCAGTCCAACAACCAAGGAGTTAAAGAAACATTCATCCAGCCTGGTAGAAAGGGCGGAGAGGAAACATGGCAAGTGGCTGGAGAACTAGTTGGGTGAGGCAGTAGGTGGCACTCCCACATTTGCATGTGGAAAAACGGGAGGAACAACTGAGGAGCAAGGCAGACCACGCAACCCAGGGGTCCAGTGCAGGAAAAGAAGCCTAAAAACCTCTCGCCCTAAAAACCTGTGGGGGTTGTGGAGGGGCGAGAAACTCCTAGCCTTACAGGAGAGTTTTGTTGGAGAGACCCATAGGGTCCTAGAATGTAGACAAAACCACCCACCCAGGAATCAGCACCAGAAGGGCTCAGTTTGCTTGTGAGTAGCAAGGGAAGTGACTGAAAGCCAGCTGAGAGCCAAGCAAGTAGCATTGTTCCCTCTCTGAGCCCTCCCCCACATATAGCACCACAAAGCAGCGCTGTAGGTTGCCCTGCTTTGGTGAATATCTAAGGATTCGTCCCTTACTATATAACAGGTGTGCCAAAAACAAAGAAATATGGCCCAAATTAAAGAACAGATCAAAACTCCACAAAAATAACTAAGTGATGAAAAGATAGCCAACCTATCAGATGCAGAATTCAAAACACTGATAATCAGGATGCTCACAGAATGATTGAGTATGATTTGCAAAACAGAGGAAAAAGTGAAGGCTATGAAAAGTGAAATAAAGGAAAACGTACAGGAAACCAACAATGAAGGGAAGGAAACTGAGACTCAGATCAACAGTTTCTACCAGAAGGAAGAAATAAATATTCAACAGGAACAGAACAAAGAAAGAAGAATCCAAAAAAAAAATGAGGAGAGGCTTAAGAACCTCCAGGACAACTTTAAACATTCCAACATCCAAATTACAGAGGTGCCAGAAGGAGAAAAAGAAGAGCAAGAAACTG
The DNA here is from genome assembly GCA_004024845.1 of Tonatia bakeri. Lineage (NCBI taxonomy): Eukaryota > Metazoa > Chordata > Mammalia > Chiroptera > Phyllostomidae > Tonatia > Tonatia bakeri. Next base: position 112,338 of record PVIA01002039.1, on the reverse strand, counting down.
AAAACTTATTCAAAAACATAATGAAGGAGAACTTCCCCATTCTGGCAAAGGAAATAGACTTCCAGGAAGCCCAGGAAGCTGAGTCCTAAACAAGTCGGACCCAAAAAAGCACACACCAACACACATCATGATTAAAATACCCAAGATTAAAGATAAGGAGAGAATCTTAAAAGCAGCAAGAGAAAAGGAGACAGTTATCTACAAAGGAGTGCCCGTTAGACTATCAGCTGATTTCTGATAAGAAACCTTCCAGGCAAGAAGGGGCTGGAAAGAAGTATTCAAAAGCAGGAAAGGTAAGGACCTACATCCAAGATTACTCTATGCAGCAAAGCTAGAATGGAAGGGCAGATAAAGTGCTTTCCAGAGAAGGTCAAGATAAAGGAGTTCATCATCACCAAGCATTTATTATATGAAATGTTAAAGGGACTTATCTAAGAAAAAGAAGAAGATCAAAAATATGAACAGTAGAATGACAACAAACTCACAACTATCAACAAGCAAACCTAAAAAACAAAAAACAAAAACAAGCAAGCAAACAACTAGAACAGGAACAGAATCACAGAAATGGAGATCACATGGAGGGTTATCTGCAGGAGGGGGAGGAGGAGAATGGAAAAAAAGGTACAAAGAATAAGAAACATAACTTGTAGGCACAAAATAGACAGGGGGAGGTTTAGAATAGTATAGGAAATGGAGAAGCCAAAGAACTTATATGCAAGCCCCATGGACATGTACTAACAGGCAGGAGGAATGCTGATGGGAGGGAGGTGGAGGGTGGAGGGGGATAAATGAGAGGAAAAAATGGGACAACTATAATAGCACAACCAATAAAATATACTTTAAAATTTTTAATAAAAACTTTAATAAGGATTTGACCCAACACAATTGTGGAAGCTAGTTAAACAGTCTCAGTGTTGTATTTGTTTACTCAGGCTTCTGTAACAAAGTACCACACATGGGTGCCTTAAAATGACCAAAACTGATTGTCTGGAGAACAGAAGTCTGAAATCAAGGAGTTGCCTCATCCAACTCCTGGTGGTAGCCAACAGTCCCTGGTGATCCTTAGCTGCACCTGCACCAGGTCAATCTCAGTCTCCATGGTCATGTGGTGATCACACTCATGCCTTTTTCTTCACATAGCTATCTTCTTATAAGGACAAGAGTCATATTGGATTAGGATCCCACCCTACTCCAAGGATGACTTTTCTTAATAAATTATATTTGCACTTACCCTATTTCCAAATAAGGTGACATTCTGAGCTACAGGGGTTAAAACTTCAACATGTCTTTTTGCAGGACATAATTCAGCCCATAGCAGTGAAGTTGCTATTTCTACAACTGTTGCTGAAGCCTAAACTACAAAGGGAAGCCTAAACATCAGGAAGGGAGGAAGTACACAAAGGGAGGAAAGCAAGGGCAAACTTGAACCTACAAGGATGAGCTGAGACTACAATCTGTGAGGAAACCGTGAGGACAGGCTGGAGTCCATGTCTGTCCTGACTTTAAGCCCAAACCTCAATCACCAGTCTTTCTGCAGGAGAATCTTGTGTGTTCACAGATAACCTGAAGGGGTTTCTGGCAGAGACTGGGACAACTGAGGGCTCAGCCAACCAGGTGAGTCAGCATAAACAACCAGATGTGTGCAACAGATCCACGTGTACTGCATGCCTTCCTCAGCAGAGGCAGAAGGCTGCCACTTCGCTCCCACCTTCCTGACCTCGTAGAAAACCACCTGTGGTGCACACTAACCCAGAACTACGCAGGGAAGTGAACTGAGGAAAATATGGCCGCAGCCTAGGCAAGTTCACACAATACAAATCTACCACAGTCCACCCCTTGTCAATTTGGTAGCCATATACACCCCTTGAAACCAAAGAGAAGTTAACTTCTAAAAAACACAATGGCAAAATGATGCTTCCATCTAACACAATGAAACTTTCTCTCATAAAACAGAAAATGCACTAATCCTGTCCCCTGAATAATGGTATAAAGCTCTTCTGCTCATCTTTAGGTGACATTCTTTCTGCTTCTGAGTCATATTTTCCTGTTGATAGTTGGCAACCTAAATGCTGATATAAGATTAACTACTATTAACATGGATTATGTTATATATTAGGGAATTGAATAGAGGAATACAAAATGATTAATATATACACAGTTATATTCAGATCAAGATGAAGAAATCTTCTACTCTAGTATAGTACTCATTTCTTTAACTGGTTGTAGTAGCTGTTGGCTAATAGTTGTAATCACCTTCTATTACCCATACCATAGTTTCTCTCAGCAAATACCTCAGCTGGTCAGCTTCCTTTCCTGGAGAGGTAACCAAATCTTTATTCCTGAAGAGCCCACACAATTATCAGTCCTGTAGGTATTGAATTATTGCTGTTTACCACTGACAGGAATTACAGGACACGGGAGCACAAGCTCCTTGCCCCCATTGCATAGTAGCAGTCTGATGTCCCTTTTATAATCAGATCAATTGCCCCAGCAGGTAAAAGAACCCCTTCTTTGCTGGTTGGTTCACTGGCAAGAAGAGATGGTAAACTGCTTCCAGTTTAATGGAACTGTTTCTGTGTTCTCTGATGGAAGTCTTGCTTCCCTAGAAACCAAGATTTCTAGACTAGCAGGGTTAAAAGTTGCAGAGATGAGAAGCTTAATCATTGCTGGACCACCAGGGGTGATAGTGAGAAAAATCACTCTCATTTTCACCCCACGATTCCTGGACCCCTGAGTCTTGGCTATGGGAGGAATCGCATCACTTATGCACCACTGATTTGAGCACATACTGCATCATGAAGGACATAACCCCAGCTCCATGAGGTGTGGCCACCCAGCTAGTGTTATAGGTGAGGCTTTAAAGTCCACTCCAGAGTTCTAAGTAGGCCAACTGCTTCATTGTAAGGCCAATGAAGGCCATGATTATGAGCCTATTGCTAGATTTTCTCTGCTGTAAAATACTTCTTTGATCAGAAGCAATGATGGATAGAAGTTTGTGACAATGGGATCAAATCCAGAGATAGCAAGTGTACCAGAAGCATTATGATCAAAGAAGGCAAGTCATTTTCCAGAGCAATGTCTATTCCAGTGAAGAAAAAGTACTGCCCCTGTCATGACAGTAGAGGTCCATTATAACTACCCTTCCACCAGGTGGCTTTCTGCTCACCGGCTGTAACTCAGGAAATGGCACCATATTGATATAGATTTTCATGCTTGGTTGGTTGAGCACTCAGCAGTAGCCAGAGCTATATTAGCCTTGATGACTGGAAATCCATGTTGGTGTATCAACACATAACCTTGCCCCAACCCCAGGCACTGTATTTGTAAGCCTACTGGGCGAGAACCAGGGTATCTAGGGAAAGAGGGTAACTGATGCCACTAAAAGAGATCAACTTGTCCGCCTGATTACTAAGCTCCTCCTCTGCTTCAGTTGCTTTTGTAGGCATTCACATAGGATACCTATTCTCACATTTTCTGTGCATTCAGAGAAATAGATCCATGCACCTCTTTCCCAGATCTCCTTGCCACCAGTCTTCTGATCAGGTCCCTTCCAAGTTCCTGACAATCCAGCTAAACCACTGTACACTGTCCATGAATGTGTGCATATTTGTGCTTAGGGCCATTTTTTTCCTTTCGACAAAAGGAACATTCACTTTCACTGCTCAGCATCCACCCACTGAGGAGATTATCTTTTATTACTGTCCTCAGGGCCACCCCAGAGTGAAGCTATAGTCTGCAGCTATCTACTTTTGGGTAATACCAGCATACTGTACAGACACCTGTAAACCATGCCTCAATTTTTTTCTTCCTCAGTTGACTGATCATTGAGCACTCCTCATGAAGCCATAAATTCAGATTGAAAGGAGTAGTCAACTTGGCAATGGTACTGGCCAAGGGCATGTGTTTCTTGCTTGTACAGTTTTTCATGTCTTCAGGACCTGCTAGAGTCCAGTCTTATTCATACATTCCTTCCCCTTGATGATGATGCTGTGTGAACCCATCGTCTTGGCTTGGGTCAGGTGATATTCTATTTATGATGGACAATTCAGGTCACAAGATTGCATGATGGCTGATGGTACAGTGTTCAGTGTTTATTATCAATAGTAAGCTAGGTATTTATCAAAAGGAAAATCATTATCTTCAGAGGGTAATATAACTTTGCTCCAAAATCCTAAGGAACTACACCAGGGTTCATCTGTAGTGGCTGCCGAAAGCTCCAGACAGCATCCCCATCTGCCACTGATTCTTCAAGGCTCAAACGGCACAGCAGTCTGAATTTGTATATAGAGCCTTCTCTTATTATAGAGTCTCACTCAAAATTGACAGCTTTTTAGGGCTCTAGGTAAATGGGTTAGACTAGCATGCCCAAATGTGGGATATGTTGCCTCTAAGATCCACAAAGACCTACTACATACACATTGTGAATTTTCTTAGTGGAAGGATGGGCCAGATGTAAGAACTTGTCCTTCACCTTGGAATATATAATTTGACATGGTTCAGACTATTGGATCCCTGAGGAATTTCACAGCAAGGGCAGGCCCAGAGTTTTTGTGGAATACAAATTCACTCCACATGGACACATGGCCTAATGTTTGTGGAAGCTTTATTCAAAATAAACTGGAAACCACCCAAATGTCCACCAGCAGGTGAATGGAAAAAATAAGTTGGTTATGTTCTTACAGTGCAGTTATTCAGTAATAAAAAGGGATAAACTATTGATACTCACGACATAGATGAATTTCAAAACCATTATGCTGAGCAAAAGAAGAAAGACACAAAGGAATGCGTGCTATATGATTTCATTTACATGGAGCTTTAGAAAAGATAAATAGTATAATCTGTATTGATAGAAAGTAAAGTAATGATTGCTGGAGCTGAGCCTGGGCTGATAGTGACTGGGGAAGAACACTAGCAAACCTTTATGGGGTGGTGGAAATATTCTATATCTTGATTTTGGTGATGGTTACATGGATATAAACATTCATCAAAACTTGTCAAATCATACACTTAAAATGGGTACCTTTTATTGTGTGTAAACTGTATCTCAATAAAATTGATATTAAAACAGCTGGTCTTAATGTCTGGTTTAGTAGCTCAGTAGTGTTTTTCATTTAGAGGTTAAAATAATTTGCATAGAAATACACAATCAGTTTATTTAATAAAGTTTCAAGAAAGGAATTTATATTAACTATGACCATGAATTAGAGGATCTTCTACCTTTGCATTTCAAATGGGTTAGAAATATCAGGTGACAAAAATCTCCATAATCTAGTCTTCTTTCACAAACCAACTAAGCTGCATGAAGGACAGAGCCAGGAACACTAAAATCTTAGTATATTTCCTTTGCTCCATTGTTTGCTTTGGCCTCTGTTTTAAGTAAGCAGGTAGTATGACAACCTGTCTGAGATTCTAAGGTCTGTGACCAGTTATTCTGGACTGGCCCAAACAACATATAGATTTCCCTTCTACAGAAAAAAAATCAATGAAATAGCTGTAAATTGCTACAGATCTCAGATCCTCTGTCTTTAGCAAGAAGCCACCCAACTGTGAGATTGGATTACCTGCCAAATCCCTGAAGGAGGGAGGTGGGGGGGAAGGCAACTAGAAGCTAAAGGAAGGTATTAACTACAAATTAGCTCAGAGAAGGAGCAAATTAGTTAACAGGAGTTTCCTTTATTCTGTTAGGAACTGATTAGAAAAGGCTTCACAAGAGAGAATGGAATGGTTGTACTTAAGTCTGGATCTGAGAGCACTGGGAAAGGACATACTGATACTCCATCAGACAGCAAGCAGTAATAGCTAACATTTATTGAGGGCTCACCTTTTACTCAGAATGGTGCTAAACATTTTACATGCATTATCTTATTTAGTCCACTTTACCAAGATGGAAACTGAGACTCACAGTAACTTGCTCAAGATTTAAGCTAGCAAATGGCATAACTCAAAGACAGAACTGAGCTCTTTGTCTGGTCCAGTTTCCTCCTTCTATGAGCTTTGCCACATGCTCTGGTCCTCTCCTAGGTTTTCAATTGACTGGTATGAAACACTGATACTTTCAATTATCAACACATTCTCAGCAAACTAAAAATTGAGGGGAACTTCCTCAACTTGATAGAGAAATCCATGAAAAACCTACAGCTGACATCATACTTAATGGTGAGAAACTAGAAGTTTTCTTGCTGAAATCAGGAATGAGACACCACTTCTTTCAAAATTGTTCTGAAAGTCCTGGCTAATGCAGCAAGACAAGAAAGAAAATACAAGATATATAGATTGGGGAGGAATAAATAAAACTGCCTTTGATCATAGATGACATGATTGTCTATGTAGAAAACCTGAAAGAATTAGTCAAAAAAAAAAAAAGAGAAAACTTTGAAACTAACGAGTAATTATAGCAAGGTTGTAGGAACAAGGCCAATACACAAAAGTCAGTCACTTTCCTCAATCAGAATTGAGCAAGTGAAATTTGAAATTAAAAATATAATACCATTTACATTAGCACCCTCCTCCCAAAAGTAAATATTTAAGCATAAATCTAACAAAATATATACAAGAATTATATGAGGAAAGCTACAAAACTCTGATGAATTTAATACAAAGATAAGTCAAAAAATCGAGAGATGTTCCATGTTCATGGATAGGAAGACTTAATATTGTCAAAATGTCAACTTGACTATAGGTTGAACTTGATCTATAGATTCAATGCAATCCCAATCAAAATTCTACCAAGTTATTTCTGGGTGTTGACAAATTAAATTCTAAAATTTATATGGAATGGGAAAAGACCCACAATGTACAACTCAAAATTCAGAGGACTGACACTGCCTGGCTTCAAGACCTAACTATAAAACTATGGAAATCGTGACAGTGTCTATTTGTTGACAGAAAAATAGACAAATATATCAATGAAACAGAATATAGAGCCCAGAAATCAACCCACATCTGATTTTTAATTTATTAATTTAGTATTTTTATTGAGATATAACATATAACATTATATTAGTTTCAGATATACAATGTAATAATTTGATGTTTGTATAGTTGCAAAATGATCATCACAGTAGGTCTAGTTAACATCTAATACCACATACAGTTATAATTTTTGTACTTCTGATCAGAACTTTTAAGATCTACTCTTAGCAACTTCTAAATATACAATAATTATTAACTGTATCATCATCTATATATTATATCCCTGTGATATATATTTTTATTTTTACTTATATCTATTTTTTATTTCTCAATTACAGTTGATATTCAACATTATTTTATAATAGTCTCAGGTGTACAGCATAGTAGTTAGAAATAATATCATTTACAAAGTGATGCCCCGAGATTCTAGTACTCACCTGATACCATACATAATTATTACAATATTACTTATAGTCAACTGATCTTTGACAAAGAAGCAAAGGCAATACAATGGAGATAAGACCATCTTTTCAAGAAATGGTGCTGATGGGACTGCAGACTGGTACAACTACTGTGGAAAAGAGTATGGAATTTCCTCAGAAAATTAAAAATGGATCTGCCTTTTGACCCAGCAATTCCACTGCTGGGACTTTATCCTAAGAATCCTAAAACACCAATCCAAAAGAACCTTTGCACCCCAATGTTCATAGCAGCACAATTTACAATAGCTAAGTGCTGGAAGCAACCTAGATGCCCATCAGTAAATGAATGGATCAAAAAACTATGGTACA
>PVIA01002039.1:0-104535 GCA_004024845.1 Tonatia bakeri | reverse complement strand
AGAGCTCCTACCCTTTGCAACATCATGGATGCAACTGGAAAGCATTATGCTGAGTGAAATAAGCCAGGCAGTGAAAGATAAATACCATATGATTTCACCTTTAACAGGAACCTAAACGACAAAACAAAGAAACAAGCAAAATATAGTCAAAGACACTGCATTAGAGGACAGGCAGAAAGTGATCAGAGGAGAGAGAAGAGGGAATTTCAGGGGGAAAGGGGAAGGGTTTACAGGAACAAAGTTAAAAGACACATGGATAAAAGCTAGGGGGAGGGTGGTAATGGGAGGGAAGTTGGGGGGTGAGCTTGATTGGGAGTAAAGGGGAGAAAACTGTACTTGAACAATCAGTAAAATAATAATAAAAAAGCCATTAATATAAACATAAAAAGAAAGAAATGGTGCTGAAACAATTGGACATCTATGTGCAAACTAGACACAGGTCTTACACTCTTCACAAAAATTACCAACACAGTAGTTTCTTAGCATGTTCTGTTTCTTATAAATCATGATCTTAAAGTATCTTCACCAGAGCAACTATTTTTAAAGGTGTTCAGTGATCAGAGCCCCAAGTTTGGTAATTTGTTAGAAAAGTGATCCAGGGTCTTTGACTGACCTATTAAAAGGATTATGGAATTACATACAGTACCCAGATCCTAAAAAGGATCAGATGACAGCTAGGCAGGAGGACTAAATGTTACATATTGTCTAACTTCTCTGATTTATTTTCTCATTCAATAAATACTCACTGAGCATGCTTACTGGTTTGGTACTAAGTAAAATAGACCCAGTCAGTGGTAATATTGGTTGGGATTAGGTTTATCTACATACAAGCAAAAAAAACCCAAATAGCAATGGCTTAAGCATAAATGTTTATTTTTCTCTCATATATAAAAAAAAATTCTAATGGTAAGCAAACCAGAGCTAGTGTGGCAACTCCAAGACCATCAAGGACCTATGTGCCAATTCTCCTTCTGCTCCACCATCCTGATATGTGGCTGCCATCTCATTGTCACTTGATTGTCCAGGGTGGCTTCTGGTGCTTCTAGCATCTGTTCTTCACTTTAGGAAGCAAGAAGAAAAAGTGAGAAGAGAAAAGAGGAATCACACTTCCAAAGAGCTTCCTGAAAATCCTACCCTGCCATTTCAGCTTCCATCTCATTGGCCAAAATGCTGTCATAAGGCTATTCTTCGCTTCAGAAGAGACTAACTAGGAATGTAATCTCTTGAAAAGGTTCATTACTGCCTTGATGGAGTCTGGGAAAAGTGGGAAATGGATAGCAGGGTAGAGAAGTATTTTCAGTCTTTTTTTACAGAGGATATTGGGAAGATCTTCCCAGAGCAGGTGCCATGTAAGATGAGACCTGAAAGATGAATAGATATTATTAGCTTGGCAAAGAGATGAGAAAAGGGGAAATTACACGTTCAAAAATCATGAGCAAGAGAAAGATCACGATGCAGTTGAGGAACTGAAAAAACTTTCACTTAGCTGGAAACCAGACTGAAGGGGAGGTATGAGAGGAGCCTGGGGAACCATGTTACAAAGGGCCTTGCCAGTACCATCAAGGAGTCTTGAAATGATCCAGGGGCAAAGAGAAGCCTCTGGAGAATTTAAGAGGAGGTCCTGGCAACTTGATTTACATTTTAAAAGATCAGCTTGGCTACATTGTGAACAGATTGGAGGGGCCAATGTGAAGACAGGAAGAACAGCTGGGGCTCCATGCCAGAGATATGTGGAGAAAAGAGAGTAGATTATGGTTGGTGGGTAGTAACAGCCTTAGCCAGAAGATGGTGGATTTGAGGGCTATTTATGAAATAGTCACTACAAGGCTTAGCGTGGGGTAGGGGATAAGGAAGAAGAATCAAGAATAACTCTCAGCCCTGGCCAGCGTGGCTTAGTTTGTTGGGCATCATCCTGCAAAGCAAAAGGTGACTAGTTTGATTCCCAGGCAGGGCATATGTCTGGGTTTTGGACCAGGTCCCCAACTGGGGGTGTGAATGCAGGAGGCAACCTATTGATGTTTCTCTCACATGTGGATGTTTCTTTCCCTCTCTTTCTCCCTCCCTTCTGCTCTCTCTAAAAATAAATAAATACAATATTTAAAAATAAGAGAATAATTCTTAGATTTCTGTCTACAGCCATACCACCCTGAACATGCCCGATCTTGTCTGATCTCAGAAGCTAAGCAGAGTCAGGCCTGGTTAGTACTTGGATGGGAGAATAATTCTTAGATTTCTGACAACATTCTGGATACATGTTGGTGCCTTTCCCTGAGAGCTTCCTCTGTGACCCTTTCTCTACAATCATTGTTACAGTACTTTGTCAGGGATCACTCAGGTGCACAGCTGGAGTTCCCAGTGCTTGGTTGACTTTGGCTATTCTTAAGGGAATGTTTGATAAGCACCATAGCTCCCAAACACCACACTTGGCAGTACTATTGAAATGTGACAAAATTAGACTCAATGCAGATGTATGTGTGTTAAAAGTGAATAGCCATCTCTTATGATCTCCTAATAGGAGAAGGAGTAGAGGCAGGTGTAGTCAGCTAGCAGAAAGAAGGTACACTGAGTAGACTTAGTGAGTGGAAGACTGAATTACAAGCTTCATCCCCCCCTCAAATAAATGGCTGCAGGGGACTCCCAGCTCTAGATTACAGGTTCTGCATATTCACTGAGTTACAACACCTGCAATCAAATAGGATCTGTGCCCACAGAAAAGTAGGGGGAGATATTAGAGAGATAGTCATGGGCCCCTGAGGATGCTCTCAGGTTGCAGACAACCAAGTCTCTTAAGAATCAGCAGGGAGGGGAGAGAAAGGCTCCTTTGCTTGTTTTGTTTTTTTTTTTTTTTCATCTTTTAATGACAGAAATTGTGCAACAAGCAAGCAAATAGAGTTCTTATTAAATGACTGGGCATTCAAAGATTCAAAAGTTAAATTTCTTCTCCTGGAAAAATTAGCTTGATCACATGAACAGAGTATACACAGCATTAACACGTTTTTTGTTCTCTTTTCCTTTTGAGTAAAATAACTGAAAACATTATTGTTTGTGGTGTTAAATGAGTTTTATAACTAATACAGGATGTGGCTATATCCATAATACTGTGATAATTTTAATTGAATTTCCTGACTCCTACAGGCTTGTCAACTATTAACACTGAATTAAACATAAGGTCCCAATGTTATTAATATGAAATGTTCAATTCCCTTTTGACTGTGATTATGTTTTGCTTATCATTCCTAAATGTTGTATTAAGTCTATTTTAAAGATACCCCAAGAGACCCTTCTATGTTTAGTGCATTTGAAGAAAAATAGATGTTTTTGCATATTCTGGGAAATATTATAATTTATGTTGTATTTGAAGGTTGTTAAAAACCATTTAGAGATCTATTTAGGTGGTGAGGGTTTAGGTAATCTATAATATCTGATGGTGTTGAATGTTATAAAATTAAAGGGTTACTTGCCTGAAAAGAAGCCCAGGAGCCCAAAGGGATGCTAACGTGCCACAGAAAGAAACTTAATAGGGAGCTTTTAAAGTCCCACACTTCGAACACATCTGATGGATAGGCCCTTCCCAACATGGGGGTTCAACACAGGACCAAGCCAGGAGGAATTACTGAAGCAAGACAGCAGCTAGCAGCCTGGGCCACTTCCCACCCCATAAATGATGTTCCTGCTACCATTCCACTCTAGGCTCAGAGGTTACTGCTGTCTCTCTCTCTGTATGGTGCTCAGGCAGCTAGGCTTAGGAACAAGCAAGAATGAATGTGGAGATACTGTCTGCTCCAGTGCCCAAGAAGGCACTCAATAACTTCACTTTGGCCAGTGCAATGTGGCACAACTATACTCATAGAGCCACAGAATATTGGTTAGAAAAAAGCTAACATATATTGAGTATGATAAATGCTCCAGGCACTGTACCACTGGCTTGGTATCCAATGTCTCATTTAATATACACAAAACCTATGAATATTGCTCTTTTTTACAGAGGAGGAGAATGAAGCTCAGAGGCCCCCAGTGATTTGGCTGTGGTCACAAGCAAGTTAAAAGACAGAAATCAAAGCCAGACCTACCAGACTCCAAAGCCACTGAAAACTAGCTGTTCTATGGAGGCCCAGGAGGCTTAGGCAACCAGTATAAGGCCACCTGTCAACATGGAGAAGGAGCAAGGTAGCAAACCTAAGGAAGAAGACAGATTTCCTATAGCTCGTGGTGTGCCATGACCAATCCAGAACTGATCTGACCACAGAGGTGCCTCCTCTGTCCCCAGCCAAAGGATAGTCCCAATAACCTGACACCAGCTCAGAAGGGGGAGTGAGTAATAGTGTAGTAACAAGATTCAAGTCAGGAATGGCATTGCTCACGTAGTAAAATGAACACACTAACAAGCCCTGAAGTTCCTAACAGGAACTCGGTACTATAAGCTAAGTGGAGACATTCTGTCAAGTGCCTACGGCCCAGCAGCAAGCAGTCTTCTCAGAGGCAACCTAGACCTCTTGACCACCTAGGAACAATATAGGACCAGTGTTTCCCAAATCTGAGATTGGGCTCTGTGGGTTGACCATAAGAGCCTGTCACCAAGCTGCAAACCATGTGATGGGTCCTAGGAGCGCTCCTTCTACTCAGAGGCATCTTTCAGCCATGCCTTCTCACCAGCCTGCTCCTCTCTCAAGCAGGAGCCAGGGGTGGCATGGGAAGCAGGGGAGAATGAATGAAGACCCACCCCCCATTTGAATCATTCACCCTGAGTGATGACAAAATCCACACTAGTTTCTATGTTCAGGTCAGCCTCTCCTTGCCCCACTCTTCAACCTTAAACCAGAAAATGTCTGTGAGGAGGGAATATAGCTCCTCCCAACCCAGGTGTCTTTCTCAGGAGTAGAAAGGATCACTTGGCTTCTCCCACTAAAGGAACAGAAAGATGTTCTAAGCTTTGTGAATCTCTGAAGCCTCAGCTCAAGTATTTTCTCTTAAGGGTAGTAGGTCTATCACTCACCCTCACACTTATTCAGTACCCATTTATAAAGAGCCAAGACTGGGAGTCAACCTCCACCAGGCTCCTTTCAGGAAGATTCTGGTTATTCAAGGCAAAGCAGACAAGTCTCCCTTAGCTGCGTGCTAGGAGTGTGATCCATACTTCAGATTTATGAAACAGAACTTTAGAAGTAACTTAGTTCAGAAGTAGGTGGAGTTGAGGTGCATACTGGGACCACTCTGCTCCAGACACTGCTTCTGGAAGCTCATGCTCTTAAAATCACTGTGTGAGGCCCTGGGGTCCAGGCAAGTCTGTAGGCAATGTGCAGATGTACCCAGCTCTTTTCTCTCTTTCCCTCTCCCTCCCCCGCCCCTCTCATACACACACACACACACACACACACACACACACACACACACACCCCTGTACTAGCACTAGAGACAGCCAACAGCTTATATCTTCCTCAAGTTCTTTCAAGGTAGCTAAAGATTTCCCAAACTCATAGGTTTTCAGAGTCTCTCCTGTACACCATGAGAGCTGTGGTTAATGCCAGCCTTTTTGTTTTTGTTGACTTCCTATATTGTACAATGCCCCAATTCACAGTGAAGATATATCTACATGTTTCTTGCAGAATCATCCAGCTGTGTCAGGACACTCCCTTTCCCCAGGGATCCCAACCTTTGCAGATTCAGGATGGGAGTGAAGACAGGGCCAGACTTGGGGTGAGGAGATGGAACTGCAGAACCACCCCACAGCTGGAGCCAGTGCCACTTCAGCCCATCTCTGCCAAAGCTGTGACAGTGTCACCTCCACATCTCCATGTGATGAAAAGTGACTTCTGACCCTTTTCTTGGTGCCTCTTGTCTCATCAGCCTTCCCCAGACCAGGGTGGGGGGTAGGAACCATTTTCTTACTGTGGGGTCAGGGGCAGTGCAAAGTGGGAGGGCCAGAAGTTACATTACCTCATTCACCCATTTCCTTGTACTTTGCAGAGAGGAAGCCTCAGTCCCTCAATGTCCCATGTGGACACTTCCTCTTTCCCAATCTCTGTGTCACTCTATTTAATCAGTCTCTTACCACTGCCCTGCTCCTCCTCAGGAAGTTAATCTTCCCCACAACCCTGGCACCTCTATTTTCCATCCTTCATTCCTCATCTCCAAGAGATAATGGTTCTGATGTCTTGATAAATCCAGCACCTTGGGTTTTGGTGAAGTGCATATGGAGCCTCTTCTCTTCCCAACCTTTGCAGATTCAGGATTGGAGAAAATAAAAAGTAAAAAGGAGCTTTGTGTGCTCATATACCTAAATCTGGCTGGAGGAAAGTCAGCCTTAGACACATCCAGAACCAGGACCCAAATGTCCTCTGAATGCTCCCCACCTTCCACTCTCTGTGGGTCAACTTTTTCCTCTTCAACTGGAGCCAAGCTCTGGGGCAAGAGCAATGCAGTGGTTGGTGTTTCGTTCCAGTTCAGACACCTCCCAACAGTGAGAGCTGCAGCAAACTACCTCCAGAGTTATCTAGAGGAGCACCCAGTCTAGCCTAACACGAAGAAAACATGTTCTCCCTCTGAACATGGCTTTGTCCTTGGGCCTTACAAAATAGTAATCCTGGCATCTTGGTCCTACCTAGCTCACCTTGTAATCATGACATGTCTTAGCAGCCTTTTAGCTGCTAAGCAGCAAGTTCCATTGTGTCCCCCCAAAAGATAGGTTCCAGTCCTAACCCCTGGGCTCTCAGTTAAGATGAAGTCCTGCTTGAGTAGGGTGGGCCCTTATCCAATATGACTGGTGCCCTGTTAAGAAAAGGAAGAGACACAAAGACAGACACATGATGGAGAAGGCCGTGTGACAGTGGAGGCAGAGACTGGAGTGGTGCATCTACAAGCCAGGGAACACCAAGCACTGCCAACAACATCAAAAGCTAGGAGAAAGTCATGGAACACAGTCTCCATTAGGGCCTTTAGAAAGCACGTGGCCCTGGAGACCCCCTGGACTTTAGACTGCTAGGCTCTGGAACTGTGAGAATAAATTCTTCTGAGTAAAGCCTCATAGTTTATAGCCCTTTGTTACAGAAGCTTTAGGAAACTAATACAGCAGTCAACATGGGTGATATCAGCTCAAAAGATTCTTCACAATCCCCAAACCTCCCCATGATAAGATAGGCCTGTGTCTCAGTTCATCCTACTAAATGGAGAACTGTTTGGATTGCTGCCTGCTATGCTCTTGACTGATTACTGTCACTCAACTCCGTATCTTCCAGGATCAAGGAGGTGATACTACTACAGACCAAACAAATGACTCAACAGCAAGCAGTGGAAATGGATTTACAAGTACTACAGGCAAGAAATGGTCCTCTATACGTACTGGCCCTGTGAGCAATGTCTGCCCTGGGACATGGTATGACAGCCACCCTACAAGAGACCTTCACTCAGTCACTAAGTAAACAAAAGTAGGTTCTGAACAGAACTTGGCTGTGCTCAACTTAATTAATTTAAGGTATTAATGAGGCAGGTATTGTTCAAATATTCAAACTTTGCAAACTTAATTGATGATATAAATTAAGAGACTGTTGTTATTTTGTTTGCAGTTGGGGTAGGTTTGCAGATGGGAAAATGAGACGTTTGAAAAAACTCCCTTTGTGAATCTTACATCCTCTTGTGTATACCCTTGCTGGCACTAATATAGAATTAACTGGAGAAGTAAAACACAATAAAAAATACATTCTGGATGTTTTTCTTTGTCTTCATTCTTTACTCATGTCCCAAGAAGACATTCTGTAGCATTCCCACAGCTTAGGTGAGATTGACCCACGTCTGATTTGTACAAATAGCTATGCTCCTTCCCCTTTCCGCAGTGTCTGGCTCTCTAATGTAGTCAGAAAAGCTGAAAATATTCATCTGCACAGTCTCCTTTGCTGCTTGGGAGCGGCCATGTCCTCACTCACTTCGGGTCAATGAATTCTAGTTGGAAGTTCAGGAAAATTTTTATGATGGTTTGGTTTGTTGTTGTTGTTTTCTTCTGATAAAAATGGGCAGACTCAGCTGGGTCCTTGGCCTGTTTGTCCTCCTCTCCCTACCAGGAGCTAGAACATGGTGCCAGTGAAGAATCAACCACCTTGTTGCCTAGAAAACAAAATATACCTGCTAAGGATGGCAGAGCACGAAGCTAGAAGGACCCTGGCTCTGAGCAGATAACTCCCTTGGACAGGTCCACCAGCCTGGGCCACCTGTCTCCAGAAACAAAATAACCCTATCTGAGTCAGGAGAGTGGAAAGTGGCATGAGGGTAGAAAAACAGATCAATAGAATAAAATAGACTGTCCAGAAATAGGTCCACACTGACCACAAAATTAAAACCTGATCTATGGAACTTCATCAAACTTTAAAGTTTTCACTGATCAAAGGACATTAAGGATATGAAAAAGCAAACCACAAACTGGGAGGAAAGAGTCACCATCCATTTATCTGACAAAGGCTGTATCCAGAACATGCACACTGCTATACACAAAAAAATAAAAGAAAACAAAGAAAAAGACACTCCAATATTTTTAAAGAAGGAGCAAACAACTTGAACAAACATGTCATAGGAAGCAATAGAAATGACCAGTAGTCACGTGAAAAGATGTTCAACGTCATTACTCATCAGAGAAATGTGATCACAACCACAGCGAGATTTCACATTCTCTAAAACAGCTGCAATACTCAAAACCAGTAATTTTAAATGTCAGAGCTCTCAGATGTTGACATTAGGAGTGCAAAATGGTGAGACCACTTAGAAAACTTGGTGCATGAGTTCATATAACATTAAATATGCATCTATGTATTACCCAACAGTTTTACTCCTGGTTATTTACCCCAGAAAAAATAAAGCATATACTGGTAAATAAAAGACTTGTACAAGTTTTTTTAACTGCTTTATTTATTTATAATAGGCAAAATTTGAAAACAGTCCAACTATTTATCAAGTGAATAGGTAAGCCAATTATAGTATATGAATTCAACAGAATACTACTCAGCCAGAAAAATGGAAAACCTACTGATCCATTCAACGACATGAATGAATCTTATGAACATTATGATGAATGAGGAAATCAGACATAAAAGAATATATGCTATGTTATTCTATTTATACAAAATTTTAGAAACAGGCAAAATTTAGCTGTGATGAGAGAAATCAAGAAAGTGCTTCCTGGGGTGGGTAGTGGGGTCAAGATTGACAAGAAAAGGACACAAAATCATTTTCTAGAGTTATAAAAATGTTTTCTGTTTTGATTGGGTGATTTTATATAGATCTACAGTACATTTGTCAAAACTCATTGAACTGTACCTTAAATGAATGGAATTTATATCATGTAAACAGTATCTCTGAAAGAAATCACCCTATTTATTTGGTTACACTGCTTAAGTCAGGTTTCTCTTCATGCAGCCAAGTGAAATTCCTCCCTGATTCAAGGAAGAAAAAATCAGGGCAAAAAAATAAAGACAATAAAGGTGAAACCAAAACAGGACAGAAGGCATGTGGTATACAGTGTGACCTCCTTTGAAGCCCTTCAGTCTTCAGAAGCATAGTAAAATCAATGCATTCATTATGTTAATCACACAGTTTGATCGGATTTCTTGTGCAGGTAGTTGGGAAGACTACTGAAAAGACAGAGGTGAGCAGGTGGTGTTGGTGGAAAGAGAGTGCATGTGGTTATTTCTGCAGGGACACTCAAGGGCCAACAGCAAGTTGAGCTATTGGGCATTTCAGACATTATGTAATGAGCTTAAGAAATTTGCCATTAGGAAGTTGGGTCTGTGAACCAAATGTACCTAAATCTTCAAAGTTCCGGGAGGTTCAAACTAACATATGAAGTAGATGTGCTAAGGGGAGAGAGGAGGAAAGTATGAGGTCTGCCTGAAAAAATCCAGCCATTGTTAATATAATGAGAATGGCAGCCAAGGAGAGTAGACTGGAACGCACATGTGTGAACAAAGACGACTTCACTGTACTAGTCAGTGGGGGTGGTAGATGCCATTGAGTGAGCTTGTGTACTGTGCGTCCAACGCATACAAAATGACTTAATGAACAGAACAATGAACCTGAAACAAATTTTGTGTTAAGCTTGAGCATTCTTCCATGGAAATGATTTGGATGATTCAGAAGCTATGGGCATCTGGTGATTGGCAGCTTCATTATGACAATGCACCTGCTCACGCATCACATCTTGTGGAGATTTTGGCAAAACAGCAAATCACCCAGGTAACCTAACCCCACTACAGCCCAGATTAGGCACCATGTGACTTCTGGTTTTTCCCAAAACTAAAATCACCTTTGAAAGGGACGAGATTTCAGACTGTCCATGAGATTCAGAAAATATGATGGAGCAGCTGATGGCAATTGGGAGAACTGTGTGAGATCCCAAGGTGCCTGCTTTGAAGGGGACTGAGGTGTCATTGTCCTGTGCACAAAGTTTCTTGTATCTTGTATCTTCTTCAGTAAATGTCTCTATTTTTCATAGTTAATGGCTGGATACCTTCTGGTCAGACCTCATATACCTACTACATTGAGTGCTCTTGAGGTCCTGTTGATGTCTGTCCCCAATGTCATTTCCAGCCATTGACTACTGCAGTGATTTGGTTTTAGCTCAAAGCAGTTTTGCTCACAACAGTATGGGACCCTGTAGTGGAAGATCTCTTCCTTTGCCCATTTGTTACTACCCAACATATATTGTCTTGTCCTCTGGCTCCAGGGCAAACATTCTCCCCAAAGCCTTTCCTATACTCCCAGACCAGACCAACTGAAGTTCCAGAAACAAAGTCCTGCAGTTCATACATCTGAACCACACCCTAGGGTAGGCGTATGTGGGGCCTTCACTTCATTAACATCAAGACTTTGTGTTCTGAGCCCAGAGCATGCTCTAGCCTCTGTGCGGTTCCCATGGAGAAACAGCAACAACATTCTATTACTACAACCTACTATAGTCTCTAGGACAGTCACCAGGTAAGTACCGGTATTTCTGTTGACGGTGGTGGTGATAGTAATGATGGTGATGGTTGCACTGACAATATTCCCACGAATAGTGGTTCTTTTTCCTTCTCCTTCTTTTTTGGTGGAGTCACAGATCTCCTAGAAATCGTTCCTTTAGAAAGCAAAAGAAATTGTACTAATCAGACTCCAGCTTAACAGCAATGGTGGTTGTAATATTTTAGGAGTGGTGGCTAGTTATTGGCTCTGGTTGGGTGTAATTCTTATCCTAGGCTCTCCAGGTCCCCTTTGGGGGTGGGGGAGGAGGAAAGAAAGTTCCATTTTTCCACAGAAATGTACCAAAGGAGACTTCTGGCTTCTTTTTCCTATTCTTTCTCACACTCTGACTTTAGGAGAAGACTTGGCTTACTGATTGGAAAGCCTGAAGAAGACCTGGGTGACTGCAGCTCAGCTCCCTGCAGGGCCTTCCTCAGTGACCCATTCTCTGATGGCACATATCACCTGCTTTTTCTGCCATGTGCTCAGCTGCAAATGAAATGCAAGTCTCCAGACCCCCAGATTCCAAGGAACAGCATTAGTTCAGAGTGACAGATATGTGTTTTTACTGAACTGTAATTCCCCCCAAACCATGAAGGTGGCCCTACCTGTTCCAGCTCAGCTTCATTGGCATTCTTATTTGTTCATGCAGAGCACTAAGTGTCACTTGGCCTTGACTGGACACAAATGCTTTGTTATAGTTGAATCCATTTCTCATCTTTTTCACTTTAAAAAAATGCCATGTGGCCTGGCTAGGTGGCTCAGATGTTTGGAGCATCATCCCGTCCACCAAAAGTTTGCAGATTTGATCCCCATTTGGGGAGTGTACAGGAGACCACTGATCAGTGTTTATCACATCAGTGTTTCTCCCTCTCTCTCTCTCTCTCTCTCTCTCTCTCTCTCTCTCTCTCTCTCTCTCATCAATAAACACATCCCCGGGGTGAGGATCTAAAAAGAAATGCCTGGGTCCTGAGGCAGCGAGAGAGTACAGTAAGTCCTTACTTTACATCCTCATCATCAACAGGTTCTTTAGCCTAGCAAAACAACCTATAACAAAATCAGTTTTGCCACAGGCCAATTGATATAAATGTGAGTTAAGTTACCCCAAAACTTCATCCACACTATGACAAAACAACATTGAACAAAAAGAACATTATCTGAGGACCTGCTGTACGCTACCTAAGGGGGTGGTCTAGACAGCACAAAATATGCTTATCTCCACCCATTTAGATATTCATGAACATGAAAACACACAGTTTTGAAATTCTCCCAGAGAACTCTCAGAGCTCTGGGACAACAGCCACATGTCTTTTCTGTTCCCCAGCCTGCTAGGGACTACAGACCCCACCTGAGAAACATTTTACCTTCTCAAGTTTCCCTCAGGGCTTTCTTGCTTGGCCCCAATCAGCTTCTGTTTGGTGCAACAAAGCATGTTATGAATCCCAAAGAATTTTTCTCAGGCCTATCCTAGGATCTATAAAAGCTATATTTACATTACAGTGATTTTCTAACATCACCTGGCCAGGAAGTACCTTCAGGTTTGATGTAACTGTCATGTAAGCCAATTACACAAGAGGCTTCCTTCTTCTTGGGATTTGCGAGCACGATTTTTCTCTTTCAGCTTCTCGTTTGTGCTGAATATAGTGGCCTCAGCAGCAAGATAGAAGTGCATGAGACAGAGACTCTCTGTAAAACTCAGAGTCTGACTTCCTCTCCCCAGATTGGCACTGCAACAGACTCTGGCTTGTCAAGCCCAGCCCAAGTCCCCTCCTCCGTGGGCCACTGGCTGCCAGCTACAGAACAAGTTCCAGGAAGTGGGTGCTGCTCTTGAGGCTCAGAAAGGCCACGTGCTGGAAATATTGATGGAGAGGCTGTCACTGGGAAGCACTTGGCAGTGAAGATGTGCTGTGAAGTGAGACAGCCCTGTTCTTCAGAGAAAGATCTCTCAAGCAGCCCAATCTGTGAATGAGCCTGGTGCCCAGCCCCCTGCTGAGCTCTGAACACAGGGAATGCTCCTGTGTTTTGTGATGGTTCTCATTCATTTGTTCACTCATTCATTCATCTACTCATCCATTCATACACTCAACAAACACTGAGCAAGTCACTGTGGGGATTCAAAGATAAACAAGATGAAGTTTCTCTTCTTAAGACCTATTCAATCCAATGGAGGAGACACACAGGCACACAAATGACTATAATGCAACCGCTAGCACAAGGAAAGGAAATAGCATTATAGCAGCAGTTTCCAAAAGTGGTTTGAAAGATGCCCCTCAACCAGCAGGTAGGCAGAAGCTGTAGCAGATGCTGAGAGCCACAGTAACCACTGCAAACTACACCAGGGATGAACAGCTGTGTCTTTTGTCCAGCAAGATAAGAATAGCATGCCCTGGTCCCCAAAACAAAACATTCTTGCCAACCTCTCCCTCTTATCCCTTGTACAAGGGATGAGCCAAGAGAAGCCAATTGTACAATTGAGAGCCAAGAGAAGCAGTGGGAGTGGAATGTGTGAAGTCTCAGCAGTGTGCCTTCACTTGGAAAAGGACCAGTCCACCCTCAAGACTGTCCCAGCACTGTCCTTCACCACTCTGGGCCAGTCTTCTCTAATGAATCTAGAACCTGCTGATCTTCTAAGAAGGAGGGGTAAAATGAAAACATGCTGAGATATTAATTCCCAGGGAATCAATGCTATTGCTATAGTCACCATAATTTTTTTGCACCATGAACAATACCTGCACAGTCTTACTGTTTGACACATGGGTCCAATAATGGGATGGAATCTCTTACTTCATTGCTGTCCTGGAACACTGGACATTGGATTGCTAAAACAAACCTCATAAATGCCCATTTATTTTTAATGTGTGTATTTTTAATGCATGTGAAATATATCAGGCACATAAAAAGGATTTATAAGACATATGTACAGCTTAAAACAACAATAAAATGAACACCATGTACCCACCACCCTGCTCAAGAAATACATGTCAGTTTCTTATTAATAAGAAGAGTTCACCTTTTCTGAGCATTTATTGTGTACCAGGCACAGTTTTAAGCACTTTATATATATGAAATATGATGGGTCTTCACAACAGCGTTCACCATCATCACTTTACAAATGGGGTAACGAGCCACAGTGAGTGGCTTCCCTAAGGACACACAGAGTAAGTAAGCGGTTGAGCTGGGATGGAAACTGAGCCTCTCCGATTCTGGAGCCCACACTTTTAATTCTTCCACTATATAGAGGCCTTTCATTGTACAGAATATTGGGACAAATTAGCCATAAAATGAAACTTTGTCTATAAACAAAATTCCTCCATTGACTCTTACTCTTACACAGAGGGCAAGTTTGAGGCAGAACCAGGAGAGAAGTGTGGAGTGAAGCAAGCTAGGGAACATGGAGGAAAAGGAGGTAGGAGGGGCAGTAGAGTATGTGCAGAGAAAACACATGTTTCAGGTTCTGCAGCTGACAGAGGAGAGGGATTTGAAGAAGAGTGGACACACGGGACATATTCTTTCCTTCACGGCTGCTCCACTGATGCCTTAATTGTTTGGCGACTATATCCTGTCTCCCATAAAAAGATAAGATCCGTGTTCACAAGTTTGAAAAGCCTATAAAAATTACCCCCAAAAGCCTTCTGAATACTTCTTCCTTCTGTCTCCTCAGCTGCCCACAACACCCACCTCTTTGCAAATGATGAAGCATCTCACTTTCCTTCACTAAGACACGGAAACCAAAGGACTTCCATAGTCCCGGGGTGAGTGGCAATGTGGCCCAGGGACCTCTGTATACTGTCTCATAGGATGCAACACACTGCCACTAAATAATACTGCCATGCCCACCACAGCATGGCTGGATGCAAACTAGGCACTCAAGCTGATGTTTCTTCTTTAGCATGGTCCCTCTCAATGATAGGCTATAAATATTTATTTGTCAAGGAATTTGGTTTTCTCAATTCTTCTCCTTGAAGAAATCATCTTAATGGAAAAAGCCAAATACTTTAGTTCCTAGAATAGTCAAGAGCATCCTAAGAATTAGCATTCAAGTCACAATCCAGTGTGACAATGGGTTATGAGAGCAAAGATTCTGAATTCAGGCCCCCTTCCCCATCCAGGGTCATATGAGAGGCCCTAGGCTGGGAATAGGGGAGACAATGTGCTCCTAGGCAATCTGACCCATCAGACCTTCATGACAATGACTTGGGCTAGAGCTGAAATGTCCTGATAACTCAGGGACTAGCAGGAGCCTTTGCATAGGGAAGTGATGTTCTCATTATTGCAGGAGTGGGGACCCACACTGGTTCTCAGTAAGGAGTTGCACCCCTCTGTGATGAGGGGCTCTCCGAAGATGCAGAAACTGTGTCTTCCACAAGGAGGAGGAGCCCAGCAGCAGAGGGAAGCTCATGTGAAACAGGACGCAGAGGAATAAGAGTCACGGCTAGAACAAGAGGCACCTGTGAAGAACTGTGTGCCACTGTCCAGCCACCTGGGCCATCTTTGGGCGAATTCTGGGAGGTGTGAGCAGCAACCTGGCTGGCCAAGGACAACTACCTGCTTCTTTTAGGTTGCTGAAAAGAGAGGTGATGGGCTTTTTTCACTTTCAATGCATCATCCTCAGGACATATTTTGACAAATGAGGATAGGCAACATAAAATGTCATAGAAAATGTTTGTTCAGGATTCTAGATGGAGTTCTAGCCAAGGGAAGAGGCAGTGATGACAGCTCATGCCACAGCACCTCTAGTCCAGAGGTGACAGCAACAATTTCCCAGTGAGAGAGCCCAGGGCACTCTGTCACAAAGCCAAGGGTGAACTAGTAGCTCATTCCTACATAAAAACTCTTAAGACCTAGGCTGTGGCTGCCAAGCACCAGCAAAGTGAGGGATGTACAGGCGGAAATTCAGGGCAGGAGACATAATGACGAAAATCTCCTTACCCACACATATAGGCACATGTGCATCACTGTTACTGTGCATCAAACTGTAAACTTTAGCCTCCAAGAGCCAAAAATCATGTTAGGGCCAGAACGATCATGGGACTTTTTCTTTCTACAAATAACTATTAAGAAAAAATGGTTTCGATTGATATATTTCTTTTCATCTTAACAGAGCAGCATGCAAGGGGCCATAACCTCTTTTTGCCAATGTCCCAAATCAGAGTATTGGTAGAAATGAAACAAATGATCTTTCTAAATAACCCAGCTTTAGAATGATAGACAAGGACTAGGGAGACCTGAGGCTGAGGTTCTGTGAGTCCCCAGCAGGTCGGCACAGCTCGGGGTTGGTGGGGTGACGGGCGGCAGGGGAGCCTGTATTGCACTGGGCACTGTGTCTGCCCAGGCTGTCCCCTCCCCTTTGCCGGTGCTTCTCCTCTCACCCTCCACCCCTTGTCTCCCAACATCCACTTCCTTTCTTCCCACTCACTCTCCACTCCATGAGCTATCCTTGTCTTTCCTGTCACACCCATTCTTAGAATAATTTTCCACTTCCAGCACCCAAACCCTCTCCTTTCCACCCTTTGGAACTCTCATCGTAAATATGTAACTAAAGTCCCTGCACTGACTGCTGTTCCCCAAAGCATGGCACACATCCATTCCCTGACACAGGTGGGCAAGGTACAGGTATGAACAGGGCTGGGTCCTCCTGACTTCAGACAACCTCCAGTGTACAGAAGGAAGCAAACAGAGGTGCTGCAACTAAAACCAAGGCTAAGGGGGAGAGTACAAATGCTACAGGACAGAGTTAAAAATACAGTGAGCGGGAGGGAAAACCAAGTTAATTCTGCAGACCAGGAGGAAGTGGAGACAGTGCAAAGGCAAGCGCCTGCATTTCTTGTCTCTGAAGCCTCATAGACAGCACAAAATACAAAGTGTGGAGAACACACTTGCAGTTCTGCAAAGAGGCACATCTTTGGGATGCTGGGGACAGAGGCAGATTGTGGAGAGTATCAGCACCCTCTGGCTGAGCTTCAAAAACCCCTTGCTCTGCATGCAATCATACTGCCAACTCTGCACCAGCTCCCAGCCAGCTTTCTTTCTCCAGGATGTCTGCCTAGAGGTGCAGCACCTCAGACACCCTGTCTGTCTGTAGCTCTGAGGGAGATTTCCAGAAGAAAAGCAGAGATCTTAAAGACCTCCCCTTCCCTGACCCAGGCCCCTCCTGTGTTGCGTGCCTGCCCCAACCCATCTTGGTAGGGCTTCCAACCAGCCTGCCCTCCAGAACTGACTCATGATGGGGGAAGGGGGAGGTGAGGAAGTGGAGAGAGAGAAAGCAGATGATTCTCCCAAGAACCTGCCCTTGAGCGAACCACTTCCCCTCTCCGGGCCTCAGTTTCCTTATCTGTAAACTAAGAAAGTTGATTCTGGCCAGTTCCAGCATGACGTGCTATTTGCGGTTTCCTTCCTGTTCTCCATCAGTATATCTTTCTCTTACAGTCAGATGAGACTGTGTCCCGGGTCCTGAGGCCACATCTCACCATCTGCTTACCAGCCATCTTCACAGCTTGAGCTCTTTCCCTGCTCTTGCCCACGCCCCACTCACGCTCTTGTCTTGTTCACCTCCCTTTATTCTTTCTCAAAACTTTAGCTTTTCTACCTCCTGCAGCGGTTTCACCAGGGTAATCAGACAGACATGGTTGTCCGTGGTGCCGTCACTTCGGGGCCGGCTTTTCTGAGGTTTCCCTCCTTCCTCCAGTGGCTCTCAGTGGGCACTTACCATACAGAGACAGGAAGTGGGGCCTCCCAACTGTCTGCTCAGCACTGGTAGGACAGCTCTCAGATGTCTCTGGCTGCAAGAAGAAGCCATTAACCCCAGCCTGACTTACAAAAGGGAATTAGAATCTCTGCAAGGTTTATAACGCAGAAGCAAGGGTCCCTCCAGGCAGTACCAAGAGAAGGGTCTGACGCTAGAACACCTTCTGTAGTTGGTATGTGACAGGTTAAATGATTCTGTTCAAAGAACACAATCTCCTTTTAGAACCAAGGTCAGAGAAATGGCCATTGTTTTAAGATATACTCCATATGGAAAAATGGTACAACAATACTATGCATGTAAAATACATTTGTCTTTGAATCTTTTGCTGGAAGCTTCCTCCTTACCTTCACACTCCTGAAGTAGCTCCTAAAAGAACCCTAGTGAACCCTCTGGTTGGAATGGCTGGTTATGGTGATTCGGGCATACACGAGGGGTGCACCCCCTACATTCTGTCATTTTCTCCATTCATTTCCACTGTTGCTCTTCTTCACTACCCCTTCTTCAGTCTCCATGAGAATAAACCCAAAAACCACCAGCCAATCAGAACTCCCATCCCCCACCCTCAATGACACATCTCATCATGCAAGCAGTGAATTTTTAAGTGAATGTGATTCATTTATCTATGCTTCCCACCAGCGCTAGTCTTGATCTCTCCCTGTATGGCACTCCGCTCGTGTTCTGTGGAGCTCATCTAGAGTTCAAGGACATGCCCAATCCCCCCAACCAAATGCCTCTATAACCCTGGTACCACTCAATACATCTAATTCATAATCAGTGGATATATTTTTTATTTTGGTTTATGACACAAATAAAACATGTTCATGGTAGGGTTACATGTTTATTGGCAGAATAAATCACCACGGAAAAAAGTGTAGAGTCCCCAAAGCATTTAAGAAAAGCAAATTTTTTTAAATGGAAGATATTCTGAAATGTGTATTAAATGAAGACAAATCAATAAAAATGGCAAAACGCTGTGTGGGAATAATTATAGAAAAGTGTGTGTTTATCCAGCATTGGAGGGGTGCTGTCAGCTGGTTGAAGACTTTGGGAACCCCACCTGGTGACGTCCAACCGGAAGTATAAAAATCCTTTATTCTGAGATCTGAATGTTAAACCTGGCATGGGGCATTCTGACACCGTTCCTCCACTCTCTATTCTGGAGTCACTGTTGTTATCCCACTCCCCATCCTAATAAGGTCTCTTCATTTCACATCTGCTTTATAGAAACACTCTACTAGTCTTCTCACCCATCCTCCACACGCCTAATCAACCTTCCCCCAAACCTTATTGTTATCAAGTCTCTTCTTTTCAAAATATTCAGTGTACCCTTACCACACATTGTATAAATATACCACAGTACTTGATACATTGTCCCTTTGGTGAGCACTGAAGTCATTTAAAATTTTCCACCAATACTGTTCATAATGCAAATTTTCTAGCCTCGTATTTAAGGCCCTCCATACTCTGTCACCAGTAGTTTTCTTTATATCCCACCACACTCCATGTAAGTCCCCTGTGTCCTCTGGGCTGATCTGTTGTGCCTCTGTTCCTTCTCCTCACCATCTAAGGATCCTGTCAGGGGTCAGCCCACACCCACTTCCTCCACACCACAGAGTGCAGATGGCACTTACTGACTCAAAACTTTTTTCTACATCTCCTTGTTCCTGAAGTAGATTGAAGCACTCTGTGAGCAGAAATGATGTCTCAGAGTCTTAGTGGAAGGGAGGTTCCTGAAGCATCTTGTCCAGGTTCTCACAAGATTCAATAAGCATCTACTGACTGCCATTTAGCCCAAAATGTGTTAAATATTCCATAGCATATTTACAAATGTTTAAAACAACTTCCAACAGTAGGTTTCATTCAAATGAAAACAAGTTATTGTAAAAAAGAAAAAAATAGTGCAAAGAAGTATTTTAAAAGAGTATAAAAGTCACCTAATCTCAGGTTCTCCAATTCTTTTTAAATGAAGCATATTCATTACCAAATGGGTCACACATTGTAAAGTCACTCACACACAAGTGGCTTACATCTTCCTCTGACACCATTTCTTCAAGGTGGGTGACAGAGTAGAGCAGAGAGGCCAGTGTGACAGTGGCCCTGTGCTTGGCAAAGACCCATGTGTGCATGTGCACCAACCGGACTCACCGAGTTACCATGCCACAGACTAGCATGCCTCTTCCCCAGACAGAGAAGCTCCAGAACAAGAATAGCCACCTACCACCCTCTATCTGTAATTTAGGGAAACTGCTCTTGCCTTTCATTCCTGGCCCCTTATAAGTACTGCTTACTATAAATGCTTGAGGAAGTAATAAAATGTAGTAAAGAAGAAAATAAAAACCACCATCCAGAGATAACCATTAAAATATTAGAGAGATTTTTCCAAATACTACACATGCATAAACACATACACAAACACACACACCACATTTGGGTGCATGCCAGATATGCCATGTGAGAGGCTGTGTAGGTCAAGGTTACAGGGGTGGTCGCTAGAGTCTGGTCAAGGTTTAAAACTGGGCCCTTCCACTTAGAAGCTCTGTAACCTGAATAAAGTGCTATCTGCACAAATGCCCTCACCTGCAAAATTAGAATGATAGTAATAGTATTGCATCACAGGGTTCCTATGGGCTTTAATGAGGTGATATGTATAAAGTGTCTCCAATAGTGTCACCACACACAGAAGAACTGTGCAAGTAAGAGTTATCATGATTACACAATTCACCATCTTACCTTTTAACATTTTATCATGACCATGATGTCAATTATTATTTGAAGATATTATTTTACTGATTATATGGTTCTGTAGCCTACCTTTTATACTTAACACATTATTATGACTACGTATTTTTTAAAGATTTTATTTATTTATTTTTAGAGAGAGGGGAAGGGAGGAAGAAAGACAGGGAGAGAAACATCAATATGTGGCTGCTTCTTGCTGGGCGACCCCTACCAGGCACCTGGCCCACAACCCAGGTATGTTGCCCTAACTGGAAATCGAACCGGTGACCCCTTGTTCTCAGGCCAGCACTCAATCCACTGAGCCACACTGGCCAGGGCCATATTTCTAGATATTCTGTGAAAAAATTATTTTTTATGTGTATATAACTAATATTTATTTTCTAAATATATCATCTAAATAAATTCATCATTTTCTCCAGTTGCTGGAGATTTAGGCTATTTCCTATCTATCACTACTGTAAATAGTAGTCTGATGAAATATTTAAAACTTTGGTCACATCCTTGGTTACTTTTTAAGAAGACATTTCTAACAAGAATTTCTAAAATGTTAGGGTATAGATATCATTTGATGTCCATATCAAACTGTTATCCCAAAATAAAATAGCAAGTTTACCTTCATCAGTCACGTGTGGGAGTGGCCTCTGTGCTCTGGAGAGCATTTTAGTGTTATCTCTTTTTCTGCTTTGCTATTTGGGAAAAGAAAAATCTTTATTTCACTTAATCTTGATTTTGATTACTAGTGAGGCTAAACTTTTTATGATTATATTGGTCCTGTGTATAGGTATTTCTTCTTTTGGGAATATTCTGCTCATGTTCCTAATTTTTTTGTTTGTTGATTTTTTTCAATTGAGTTATAAAGAGGTTTTTTCATATTAATTGATAAGTGCTCCTTATACATTAACAATTTAATTTTTGTCACATTTTATTTTTCAAGCTTACTTTATGACTTACAATTTCCATTCACTCATTGATTTGGCTTGTATTTACTGAGCATCTGCTATATGCCAGGCAGAGTTTTAGGTGCTGGAAATTCAGTAAGGAGCAAAACCAACTAAAATCTCTATCCTTGGAGACCCTACATTTTAGCAGGAGCTTCCACTTGAGAGTTTAATTTCAATGGACAGAACCATCTGGTTCCTGGAATGCCTGTTTTATAGTTTGATAAGTACCTATGATTACTTAAACATAATTGGTCTATTAAAACTACTGTACCCACATGAATATGGAGTGAGAGAGTCTCCAGATCTCAGCCTAATAGAGAAATTTAATAATATTTCCAAACAAGTATGATTAAAAGGACACCCTTAGACTTTCAGATGGTTCCTGAAGCACCAAGAGCACACTTATGGTTATTTCCTGTTATTTCTCCCACAAAGGTGCCTCTAAAACTTTACGGCCACTTGTACATCCCATAGTCTGGGGCTAGAGAAAGGGAAGTGCAGTGGGGAGGTTAATAAGAATAAAGAAATTTGGCATCCTTGCTTAGCCATCTCCAGCTGCTATAACAAAGTACCATGAACTGGGTGGCTTATAAACAGCAGAAATTTATTTCTCACCGTTTTGGAGCCTGGAAGTCTAAGATCAAGGTGCCAATATAGTCAGGTTCTGGTGAATGCCCTCTTCTGGGCTGCAGACTGTGGACTTCACCTCACATGGTGGAGAGATGGAACAAACTCTGCAGCCTTCTTAACAGGGCACTAATCCCATTCACTAGGGCTTCACCCAAATGCCTCCCACAGGCCTACCCCCAAATACCATCAGATTGGAGATTAGATTTCAAACATGTGGATTTTAGGGGGACACAAATATTCAGTCCATAACAAGTCCCATAAGGACTGTGCCAGGAAAGACTTTGTGGAATGCTGACGCAACAAAGCCAATTTCACAAGCAATTCCTCTCTCTCAGAGGAGGCATGGAAGAGCCATGGAATCTGCAATTGAAACAAAATTGCCTATTCAGCAAATTGTGTGCACATGTGACTCGAGGACCAGATGAATAACTGCTCTCCAAAACTTCAGCATTTAGAGAAAGCTCCAAAAATGGGGACAAAGGGAATTCTGAGTTTGCTTGAGATTGTCCTTATGGCAGCAGAATAGGGATTCAAAATAGAAATTGAAGGGAGTTATAGAAATTTATTTCTCACCGTTTTGGAGCCTGGAAGTCTAAAATCAAGGTGCCAATATATTTATAGAAAAAATAAAGTTGTTTCTTATACATCTGGAAGATCTTACTATGTTTTTAAGAGGAATCACGCACACACACACAAGAGAGATCACCATTTAAACACTGAAAAAGAAATTCTCACAGTTCTCAAGAAACTAAAAAAATGCAAATGAAAAGTTCTATTAAATTAGCATAATCTTAAATTAACTTTTACAAATGCAGTTTGGAAAACATTATCCACCCGTTCCAGTATTCCCAAGGTGGTGGTCACTGATTCTTTCTTCAGAGTACTAATTACATAAATATCCCTATCCAGCTGGAATAAACATAACCTACTCCAGATGTTGCCCAGCACAGAGAAGCAAGTATCCCTCAAGATAACAGGATCTCTAGATGGTCCTCCTCCTCAGATTTCTCCTTGCATTGCATATGCTCCACTCTGCAGGCCTCTTCGGTCCTTTTCCTCCACCCTCTGTCAGGAGCTGGCCTCCATCACTCTCAGCTTCCTCCTCACTGAAGCAGAGCTGTCTCTGGCTAGGAGGAAGGAATAGAGGAAGGGTCATAGAACCCACAGACTCCAGATGCAAAAGACATTCAGCAAACATGTTCAATGTAATTAATCCTTAGAGAAATGCAAATCGAAAGTACCGGGTTCAGTTGGTTGAAGTGAGGTTGCAGGTTCAATTCCCAGTTGGGGCATGTATGGAAGACAACCCATCAATGTTTCTCTCTCTCTCTCTCCCTTCCTCTCTCTAAAATCAATAAACATATCCTCAGGTGAGGATTTTTTTAAGTACAATGAGAAAACACTTCATACCCATTGAAATGGCTATTATTTAAGATGGAGGGGAAGGGAAGGAGGGAGGGAAGGAGGGAGGAGGGAGGGAGGGATAATAAATGCGTTGTCCAGGGTGTGAAAAAAAGGAAAGGAAAGCCTTGTGCACTGTAGGTGAGAATGTGAAATGGTATAGCTGCTGTGGAAAACTGATATGGTGGTTCCTCAAAAAATTAAAGTACAATTACAATGTGTTGCATCATTTGTGCTTATGAGTATGTACCCAAGAGTTGACAGCAAGACCTCAAAGGGTTATTTGCACACCCACATTCACTGTAGCATTTTGACACTAACCAAAGGCAGAAGCAACCCGAGTGTCCATGCGCAGAGAGATTAATGGGTAAAGAAGATGTAGTCCATCCATGCAATGGGATATGATTCAATCTTAAAAAGAAAGGAAATTTGGACACATGCTACAACATGGATGAACTTTAAGGACATTATGCCCAGTGAAACAAAATAGTTACAAAAGGACAGATTTGACATGATTCCACTTACATGAAGTACCTATAGTGGTCCAATTCATAGTGACAGAAAGTAGAATGATGGGTACAAGGTTTTGGAGAGGGAAATGGGGAGCTGTTGTATAATAGGGACAGAATTTCAGTTTAGGAAGATGAAAAAGTTCTGGGGGTGGATGGTGATGGTTAAATACATTCACATCATTCACACAATGATGTGAATGTATTTACTACTCTGAAATGTGAGCTTTAAAAACTGGATTAAAATGGTGAGAAAAGGAACTAGGACGAGGGACGTGGGCAAGGACTTCGGAGAGGAGGAGGGTCCCTCTCATGTCGAACTCAGTGGAGTCACAGTGTGGAGTGCAACCCCTGTAGCAGCGCGAGGAGCATGCGGGAGCAGTCCATTGAGCCTAGTGGCCCACCTTCCAAAGGGAAACCTGTAACCGGAAGTGGCCCCCCTCCTGGGGGTGGGCACAGTGGGCTGCTCCAGTCCCAAAGGCACCGGCAATTTGGTGTCCACGCACCCGCCCGTCCGCTTCCCCGCCCTCCCTTCACTCTTCCTCGGGCTGGCGAGGCAACGCCCAGGGCGGCTAGAGAGGTGTGGCCACGGGAATCTGTACGCATTGCAGCAGGATTTGGCCAGCTCGGTCTCTGTGGCGCAATCGGTTAGCGCGTTCGGCTGTTAACCGAAAGGTTGGTGGTTCGAGCCCACCCAGGGACGAAGTGATGCTTTTCCTGGAACAGCGTTTTAACGCGGCCACCAGGAGAATTTTGATGAAATAGGAGTAAGACGCTGCCAGGTACCCGAAGGCAGAGGGACTGGATCCATCTCTGCAGTGGTGGTACTTAGAGCGTTTGTTGTATTCCTGGAGTGCATCCAGGGAAAATTAGCATGCAGATTTAGGAAACCTGCCCAGGACTGTTCACTAACAGCAGTCACTGTAAATGATACAGAACCATTTGCCCATTGGCAAGTGAGTGATTAAATGCCATCGGCTTCTCTGAAAATCTGACACCACCAAGAGGAAATGTAGCTACTCGGTACTGCCTCATCTCCAGCCAAGAGATGGTACCGAGAACCCTGACTGGGAGCACAGGCACCGTAAGAAACCATTTGCTAAATTAAGGTGTGCTGCCACTTTTGTGCAACAGACATGAACCTAGGCAAAGGTTTCAGTGTTTACTGCAGATTGTGACAGAATTCTACAGGACACCAAACTCAGACAAAAAGAATATGGTTTCCTGTTGAAAGGTGTGCATGGCCTATTTTCAACTCTGGTCACTCAGAAGACACTTTTCAAGCACATGATCACATAAGAGTTTGCTACAGAGATGGAGAACCACATTATATTATGATAACATGATAATAGAATTCATTTCTGCCAAGACAGGTCACGTGGTGGTGCTGTGTCTCTGCGATGGACTTACCATGGATAGAATTTAGAGACCTAGAAGAAGAAGAGCTGTCTCACTAGGCTGTCTCTTAGGGAGTAATTATCAAAGTCTGGCTGATAATTACCCACTACTGCCTAATTAGGAGCCCTAGAGGGGGAGATACAATTGGCACTTATCATGGAATTCCAGGCAGAGTGACAGTAGCCCCAAAAATGTTCTCAGGTAAGTGGCCTTTCTGATGCTTCTCAAAATCCCAAACTTTCCACTGAAATTTAAGGATTGCTTACAGTGGAAACAGAAAAATGGGGAGAAATTAGGTCATCAAATCATTTATACACTGTGTCAATCAAGTCTAACATTTCACGATAAAGAAGGTGTAATATTTGCTACTACTGAAGTTATGGGGATTTGGAAAGCATGTCCTTCCAAGCTCCTTGAGAGAATAGACCATTTTCAGTTATTAATAATCATTTTAAGTTCCAAAGGATTTCCTTCAGATACAGCTCAAATTCTTCAGTTTAGCACACAGAGTGTTTCCTGACAGTGTTAGAGAAAACAGTTAAGAGGGAATTATATTTGAAAGAAGCAATGAGGCTCTGGGCTATATGGTGGGTATCGAAAAGGCGGCATGATTATAATTCAAGGGAACTGGACGGGACTTAGGGGCTGAAACAGAAGAGACTGTGAGGGCCATACCTACATTTTGAGCCTTGGTGGCTCAGAAATTGGTGACAACATAGTTTGACGTTGGGAATTTGGTGGGGTGAGAAAACTTGGCAGAGAGTATCTTACTTGTGACTGATTCTACACAATGAAATTCATCTAGAACCTAGTCCCAGAAAAAAAAAATCCTTCATAAAGTTTAACTCCATTTTAAGATAAACTTTATTTAAGATAAACTTCCTAAGAGACAACTTACAGGGTTTATGGAGTCTCATGAAAACCTGCATGGGAAGCTAAGGACCCCTTCCTCACAACACACTTTTTCACAGACAATACTTTATTTATGTACAGTGTCCAAGGGAGCCATACATAGGTCGTCTGGAGCAGAGTTCTTGGCCCCCAGATTCTGAAGGCCCAGCTTTGTAATTTATTCATTCAATTTGTATTCCAACTACTGATAAAGGTCATAAAGTGTGTGAAATCCAAAATGTTTAGCTATGGAAAAATTACTAAACTGAAAATTTTACGGTAATGCTATTGACAAGTTACAAAGCTAAATGAATTAAGCAATTAAGTAGCTATAATACAGAACCCGAAACAAAAAAACAAAGTTTCTTGAGGTTTTAACACTTAATGCTTGTCACAATCTGGAATGACTGGATGTGAAGGACTTTAATATATCAACCTATTCAGGGTCACTGCCATAAGGATTTATAGCACTGGCAGATATCAATTTGTATTTCTTTCCTTATGAGTTACTTAATGGCGCTCAGCAAACTGTCATGTTTTAGTTAGCTGCTCATAGGAATTGAGCTGATTTTCATTACTCTTTTTTTAAGCAAAACAAAACAACAAAAATTATTGTCTCACAAAGATGACTCCAACTGTGGTAGGTAGTTAGACAGACACAAGCAGAACAAAGACAATGGGCCAGGTACAGGAGGTCACGTGCAAAACTGGAAAAACCAAGATCTCCCCCCAGGGTAAGCTTTCCTCCCCTAGCATATCATTGGTCACAAGGTTTAGACCCACTGATCTTTCCTCCCTAGAGATAAGATCTAGGTCTCAGCTGTATTTCAGCTCCAGGACCAGAAAAGCAGAAAAACCAGGTGGGTGATGCCAGGACCAGCTGCATTGACTAATGACCCCCTGCCCTGGCTCCGACTAATCAGCGGAGATCATAACCCTGAAAGGACACACCGGGAAAGCTGATAATATTCTATTTAAATTCTCCCGACATCGCCCCTAAGATCTCCACCCTTAAAAACTTTTAGGACCCAGCACACCCTCCTTCTTCCCTCCAGGGAGCATGCTCATGTCTAGACCCCCAACCCCCACGCTGAAAGTTACCATTACCTCCCCCTCTCCTAAGCTCCAAAGGCCCTTCTTTTGCCTCTGTAACTTGTTTCCTGAGCCCATTCCTTCTGCCATTCACTTCTACCTCTGTGACTTTCTAAATAAACTTTCTCTTATAGTTTGAGTCTTAATTCTCTCCTAACCAGAACTCCCGTAACAAGGTTGCTGAACCAAGGTCCAGTCTGACCCCACCAGTGAAACACCTGATGTGGCTCTCCCCATCACCAACAAAACTAGTTCTTCCCAAATGAGTAAATCAAATACACACTTTAAAATAAGGAATTTCCCAACTACTGTAGTAATAAATTGAGAAGTAGATTATCATACATTATTGCATGCAGGTATGAGCATAGTGATAGTTTATTTATACTTAATCGCACAATATATTCACTTATACTAGAATATAGGCTGATCTGATCATTGCCATTCACTTATAGTGCTTATTATTTAAGTGCTGCATAGGTGAAAACGAACAACGGACAAGACTCGATATAGAATTCCTCCATTAATTACTAAGCATGTGGATTCTTTACAGTAACTACAAGTACCATGACCAGGGGAACTCAGCTTACAACAGCAAACATTTTGCCGTCTGCTGAAAAGGACTGTTTTATGGTGCCTATGGGCTGGGGAGCATCACCTATCAGGTGGGTTGTGGAGACACTTGAATCTCCTAGCTAGCACACTTAGGTAAACTTTGCCTCCAAGCCCAGTGGGACAGTTATAATAAAGGAAAAGCTGGCAAGAAGGGTGATTTCCCAAGATATTAAGCACCTGCGGTAATGGAACAAAATGCATTTTCATTGAGTCATTTGCAGTATTTCATAGGAGTTCCTGTTCTCCTGTTGACATCTTGCTTCTGTGGTTATATTTAATCTGATTTTTAAAAAGATTTTATTTATTTATTTTTAGACAGAGGGGAAGGGAGAGAAATCAATGTGTGGTTGTATCTCTCCTGCCTCCTACTGGGGACCTGGCCCACAACCCAGGCATGTGCCCTTGACTGGGAATTGAACTGGCAACCCTTTTGTTCCCAAGCCAGCACTCAACCCACTGAGCCACACCAACCAGGCCTAATCTGATCGTTTTAAACTTCTCCAGGACCAGATTTGTCATCTCTTTAGCCTGTTTGCTATTTTGCAGAAGTTAATAAGCACCTTTTCATGGATCTGATTTACGAAGAAGCATCTGGTATGCCTTACAGCCCCACTTGCCTGTTTCGTAGCTTCCTGGACACCAGTGGGGAAAAGGGTGTGGAGCTCCTGCTGGTGAAAAGGGGACAAGGGCCAGAAAGACAGTCTCAGATAAGCTCACTGAACAGCCTGTGACAGGGTACCCACAGGAGTTGGCCCTGGAAACTGCTCAGTATGAAATCATTAGCTTAATGTCACTTCTTTGGGATGTTTCTCTTTTCCACCAGACTGATTCCACTTTTGTTCTCCAAACTCTAATTTTGGAGAAGCCAGTCCACTTTGTGTTTGCATTTGCAGTACATAGCAAAACTAAGTTAACTAAACATAATGCAGTAGTCATTTTCCAATATATGCAGATTAAACAATTATTCAGGACTCATTAAACTATATAGGATGTCAGTTATATCTAAATAAAAGTGGAAGACAAAACAAACAAAACTCTAATAAATTGTGTCTTTCACTTTTCATACACTTTCTCTTACTTGCAGAGGACATAATTGTGATAATATTAACTGGAAGAAAAATTAACTAAAATTTAACA
Source organism: Tonatia bakeri (assembly GCA_004024845.1). Lineage (NCBI taxonomy): Eukaryota > Metazoa > Chordata > Mammalia > Chiroptera > Phyllostomidae > Tonatia > Tonatia bakeri. Next base: position 75,466 of record PVIA01002039.1, on the reverse strand, counting down.
GACTTTCCTCCTAGCCTTTTTTTTTTCTTCTGGAAAATTGGTATTTACAGTTTAATTGGTATTATATAATTGGTCACTAAATTTTTTTCCCACATAACCTCAACCTACAACAGGAATTGAATGTTTGTTAATAAATTTAACATGAAAAATATGTGAATGGTATATTTTCAATGGTTAAAGAACAGTGAGTTGATTCAATAAATGGTATTTGAACAAACTTACTAATGGGGAAAAAAGAAACCTCAACGGAACACATTGAACTATATTCCAAAAGAATTAACGACTTTTGACCAAAAAGAAGGTGGGGAGGGGAAAGGGAAAGAAACCTAGCTTCATTAGAAGATATATTTATACATTTTGGGGTAGAAATGACCTTGCTAAAACATAATACCAAAGGGAAAGAGAAAACAATGTAAAACTTCAGTCAAATCATAAAAATGATGGTCAAATGGAAACACAGTTGCCACATGACAAAGAAAGGTTTAATACCCTTATACTTAAAGAGTGGATGTAAATTAGTAAGACTCCAATTCAGCCACTGATGGTCTGAAGAGCAGCCTACAGTGCTCCTCATGTTCCCTGTTCAGAGATCTAGTTCAGACCCCATCCCAAGTGGGATGCTATATTTGAACTGGTGAACCGCCCAATCTCCCCTTCCCAAGATCCCATCCTAACCTGTGTTCTTGTTTATTTCTGTTATCCTATGAACTCTAAGCCTCTTGGGACCTTAAACTCTAGATCTGATCTCTCCCACTCCTATCCAGCACTTTTGTCCTCCACAGTGCCCTTCAGCATATATTTCATGACCTCCTATATCCTCTTCTGTGAAAAGTGTCTTGCCTGCCCTTTTGGCATGAAATCTGAATACCCCCTGAAGAAACAGTTTCCCATACAGTCCTGCCTTCCTGGTTCCCTGTTGCTATTTCAACCATTCCCGTCTTTCTTATAACCCCTCAGTAACTTTGTGGAGAGCAGGACCAATAAAATGTCATTGATAAAAATGATCGAGATAGAATAAAGTATATAAAACAAAATGGAGTCACTTGTGTCAACTAAAATGGTTGTCAGCCATGACACTTTGGTTCAAGAGGAAAATTACTTAAGTCAGAGTAAGCACATCTGGCAAGGAGACACACTTAAGATATCTGTACACGTGTCAGAGTAGCCATATCTGCAGAGTGGGACCACCCATAGGCTCCTGAGGAAATTCCACACTTGGCATCAGGGGTGCCATGGCATTTATCGAAAAGACCCAGAAGGGTGGAGCATCCCACCAAGGCAGAACTGAGGCAGGTTCCAGACCACCACTGAGACAGCCCAGCTCCACACACTTGAGTGCTGCTCCATGCCACGCTGATGAACCTTGGCATCGGCTGCCGGAGGCTCTGCCCTGCTGGACAGAGGACTTCACCTGCCCTGATGCCCACCTGGCTCTAGAGATCCCTCCTTACAAAACACTAACAACTCCCTTGCCCACCGTGCCGTCTCCCAGACCTGCACACCGAGACTCTGGGACTCAGGCTCATCATCCATTGATTGCTGTGTGTGTGCCACATTTCTCTTAGATTGTTAGAGTGTGAGTAGGATATTAATGTGTGTTGATGTTCTACTTTGAGTGAACCTGCATTCAATAAGAGCTGAGTGAATAGCATAGTGACTGTGTGTGATTCTTGTCCATTTCTGGGTGCAGGGCTGCTCAGCAGGCAGCTAGCTGAGCAGTTGCCTGGCTGACTTATAGGAAAGACTGTCATGAACATATGCTCGTGACAGACTTCGAAGCACAAACCATTAGACTGAACTGTCCATACTGCTCCTTTTACTGTCATCTGGCATTTTCATAGTACTCTGTCTTTCCTTGAGGATTTTAGCTCCTGGCTTACTATGTACTTCCTACCAGGACTCCCCTCTACCACTTAGATGACTTTGCCTTCTGCAAAGTCTATCCATACCCCATCCTGATCTCTTGGTTCCTTTATCTTCGTACTTTTCAGACTTCTCCCCCAAACTTGGCCACACACTTTCCTTGTCATGCTTTATACTTTGTTATCACTAATAACTGCAGTGTCCAAAAGCATGGTTTCAAGCACCCTCCTTCCAAACCAGCTTCCTTTGTCCACTAATCCCACTCTAGCAGTCTTTGAACCCACCTCCAACTGAGATCTGCCCCCACTTTCAAAGGACCATCATCTATCTGCCCAGTGTCTCTACATTCTTCCTTATCCATAGCTATAATCATTGTCCTTGCATAAAACCTTAATTCCTTTCCTCTTTCTGTCCCATTTGTCTGACAATACCTCTAATTTTGGCTGAATACAACTTCCCACCTTTTCCCTCTATTCGGCACCTCAGCAGGAAATGTGACTGGAGAAAAATAACTATCGTAGCTGGTCTTAAATTATGACCTTAAACCTCTGGTGGGCTCTCAGGACTGCCTAGCTAGCTTACTGCATGTCCCCATCGGATTAGCTGACAAAGCTAGTAATTCAAGTCCCTCTTCCCCAGCCTCTAACTCCTCCTCCCCTCACACCCTCAGCTGATGATTCCACTATGTTGTTGAGAAAGTAATCACCAGACCTTTCTCAATCTCTCATCAAACCTCCTAATATCTGCACCTAGATACTTTGTCTTTCCTGGCATTACAGTGGGTAAACTCTTCAAGCTCTTAAGGTCACACTCTCCTCTCGTCCAAGAGGGGACCCCCCCTCCAAAAAGAAAAATACCAGAATTATCTTCTGGAGGGCAGGCCCCTTGTAGTACAGGCTTCCCCTGCAAGGTGAATGTTCTAGGAACCCATCTGTATCAGTGTACCAGCTGGTGTAGTGAGAGGCTGTGTTTGGCTTCAGTGAATTTTTTTGAAGAACTCATTTGCCAACTTCATGATGGGTGATTTACAAGCACACCAGCCCACACTGCATGGAGGGTTCAGAAGTTTTTGACCAAAAATGGCATAACTCCCATGCCCCACCCTCCCTATTCACCTGATCTTACACCAAGTGACTTTTTGTTTGTTACGCTGATGAAAAAAAGTCATTAAAGGGAAATGTTTTGCCGATGTGGAAGAGGTGAACAAAAAAACCAGAATCACTAAAAGGCATCAAAATCAATGAACTCAGAAACTGTTCTGAGCAGTGGAGAAAATGTCTCAATAGGTGTGCTGCATCAACTGGAGAGTACTCTGAAGGTGACTGAAGTTGAAACTTCAAACTTCATGTAAGAATAAATATACAATATTTTAATAAATAAATAGTTTCTTTTTGCACACCCCCTCCCCCGCCCCAGTATACTGGATCCCATCCCTGCAGAAATTTGCTTCCATTACTGTTCCTTCTCTCATCTACAGAACATGCAATTTCACACACACATTGTGACATCGCCCATCTTAAAAATATTAACAAAAACCTTGACCTCCCATTCCCTTAAGTCACCAGATGTTTTGAAAGAATGAGCGCTTATCTGCACTTTCTCAGCGCCCTTCACTCTTGAACCCTCTCACTTGTCCTTACAGCTCCATTGAACCAAGGGCTCCTGTTAGCAAAGCCAATGGTCACTTCCTAGTTCTCGTATCACTCTGCCTCACAGCAGCATCTGACAGATCAGCATCAGTTACTCCTTAAAAAACAAACAGATCTTTCTTCCTTTGATTTTCAGGACACTGTTCACCTGGTTTTCCTCCTACTGCCTCTTTTGTTCTCCAAAGTTGTCTTAACCCCTAAATGACCCCACCTATATCAGAGCATTAAATATGACCCATGCATATTTAATTTAGGAATTCTCATTCCTAAATGAGAATCTTTGGTGTCTACCTCTCTCCTGGTCCCCAGCATTGCAGCTTCATTTTCCTATGCAATTATCTCCAATTGGAAGTCTAACAGGAATCATACACTTTGACATAAGGTCTGTTCAGAAAGTATCCAGCCCCGTGATACCAAAAAGAGACATTGAGAAGGTCCTGTACATAAGACAATGTTTGACACCTCAGCATCCTTGAAAGTAGGCACCTTGAGACTTGAGACTTCAGAGTTCTCCTAGCATCTCTTCCATGTTTAAAGCACTGCAAAATCCTCTGTTGGAATCGCCATCAGCTGCCCCATCGTATTTTCCTGAATCTCACCAACAGTCTGAAATCTCTTCCCTTTCGAAGGTGATTTTAGTTTTGGGGAAAGCCAGAAGTCACAGGATGCCAAATCTGGGCTGTAGAGTTGAGCCACCTGGGTGATTTGATGTTTTGCCAAAAAACTCTGCATGAGACCTGATGTGTGAAAGGACATGTTGTCATGATGAAGCTGCCAATCACCAGTTGCCCGTAGCTGCAGCCTTCTGAATCATCCGAACAGTTTCCTCAGAGGAATGTTCAAGGTTAACACAAAATATGATGCAGATTTCATTGCTCTACTCACTCAGTCATTTTGAATGTGATGGCCACACAGTACACATGCCCACTCAATGGCATCTAGTGCCCCTACTGACTACTAGTACAGTGAAGTCGTCATTGTTCATGCATGTGCATTCCAGTCCACTTCCCTTGACTGTCAGGTTAGATTGGTGCTGCACAATCTATTCTTGTTATATTTTATCAACAAGGATAATCCCCATAGGGCAATTAATAACAAAACATCACAAAGCACCTCAACACCTAAAGATTGGTGAGACAATGGTAATCCACACAATGTTGTCAAAACCTGTGATGGAGGACTCTTGGCCAGATGGAGGCATAGGTAAATACACTGTTCCTCCTCACACAACCGAAAGAAAGACAACAAATTTAAAGACAAAACCAACCAGAGCTGACAAGAAATTGAACTGCACGTAAGACAACCAAGAAGTTAAAGAAACACTCATCCAGACTGGTAGGAGCATCACAGACAGGCAGTCGGGCAGAGAGGACTCACTGCAAGGCAGTGGCTGGAGGACTGGAGTCGACAAGGCAGTGGCTGGCGGAGAAGGCAGTCCCATATATGTACACAGATAAACTGGGAGGAACAACTAGGGAGTGAAACAGACCTCACAACTCAGGGTTCCAGTGTGGGGAAATAACACTTCAAAACCTCTGACTGAAAAAACCTGTGGAGGTTGAGGCAACGGGAGAAATTTTCAGCCTCACAGGAGACTTTGCTGGAGGGAACCACAGGATCCCAGAACATACACAAAACCACCCACCCAGGAATCAGCACCAGAAGGGCCTGATTTGCTTGTAGGTAGCAGAGGAAGTGACTGAAAGCCGGCAAAGAACTGAACAAGCAGCATTGTTCCCTCTTAGACCCCTCCCCCACATGCAGCACCACAAAGCAGCAACCTGGGTCACCCACCCTGTCTAATACCTGAGGCTCCACCCCTTGCTATGTAACAGATGCGCCAAGACCAAAAAATAGCCCAAATTAAAGTACAGATCAAAGCTCGAGAAAAAATACAACTAAGCGATGAAGTGACAGCCAACCTATCAGATGCACAGTTCGAAACACTGGTAATCAGGATGCTCACAGAAATGGTTGAGTTATGGTCACAATATAGAGGAAAAAGTGAAGTCTATGAAAAGTAAAATAAATAAAATGTACAGGGAACCAACAGTAATGGGAAGGAAACCAGGACTCAAATCAACAAGTTTCAACCAGGAGGAAGAAATAAACATTCAAGCAGAACACAATGAGAAAGAAGAATTTGAAAAATGGAGAGAGGCTTAGGAACCTCCAGGACAACTTTAAACATTTCAACATCCAAACCATAGGGGTGCCAGAAAGAGAAGGGGAAGAGCAAGAAATTGAAAACACAATGAAGGAGAACTTCCCCAATCTGGCAAAAGAAATAAACTTCCAGGAAATCCAGGAAGCTCAGAATCCCAAACAAGTTGGGCCCTAGGAGGCACAAACCAACACTCATCCTAAATATATCACCCAAGATTAAAGATAAGGAGGGAATCTTAAAAGCAGCAAGAAAAAAGAAGAGTTACCTACAAACGAGTGTCCATAAGACTATTAGCTGATTCCTCAAAAGAAATCTTACAGGCAAGGAGGGGCTGGAAAGAAGTATTCCAAGTCCTGAAAGGCAAGGACCTACGTCCAAGATTTTTCCAGCAAAGCTTTCCTTTAGAATGGAAGGGCAGATAAAGTGCTCCCCAGATAAGGTCAAGTTAAAGGAGTTCATCATCACCAAGCCCTTAATATATGAAATGTTAAAGGGACTTATCTAAGAAAAAAGATAAAAAATATGAACAGTAAAATGAAGACACACTATCAACAAACTGAACCTAAAAAAAAACAAAAAAGAACTAAGCAAACAACTATAACAGGAACAGAACCACAGAAATCCAGATCACATGGAGTGTTATCAGTGGAGAGGGGAAGTGGGGAGAGTGGGGGAAAAGATACAGGGAGTAAGAAGCATAAATGGCAGGTACAAAATAAACAGGGGAAGGTTAAGAACAGTATGGGAAATGGAGAAGTCAAAGAATATGTATGACCCATGGACATGAACTAAGGGTGTCAGATGTGGGTGGGAGGGGCTGTGCAGGGTGGAAAAGAATAAAGTGGGGAAATGGGACAACTATAATAGCATAATCAATAAAATATATTAATTTTTTTAAACTGATGGAAAAAAGGTTACCTAAACATTAAGTAAAAACGGATCAAACAAATAGGCACGGTAGAATCCCACTTTTATTTCTTACCATCCATATGTATAAAATATGAAAATGTCTGCAGTAGTTATTACCACTAAGTGTGATAGTAGGTGAAGATAGATGGTCCAAAATCTTGGTGTTTCTTTGTATTTTCACTTCTTCCTTATAACATGTATTATTTTTGTAATAAAAAAAGGGGATGGAGATTTGGTAGTAGCTTAGACAAATAAACGATAAAGTACTGAATCCCTCGCAAAGCATTCTACCCCCAGACTGCCACCCTTAAACCTTAGTTAGTAACTACTGCTATCAAGTCACTACAGCAGGGATGCTGCTGGGCAAATTTTAAATGAAGCTTGAGAGAAAAAGCCTGGATTGGCAAGTTCAGTACTTTCAACTGCTGTAGTAACCATGCTTTGCAATCCCAAATCTATAACTTTATGTGTTAAATATGATATAAGTAATCTTGCTCATAGGAATGTCAAGGTTTAAATGAATTAATGTTTCATAAATAACACTTGACACATAGCAAGGTTTGTGAGCACTGGTTATTGCTTTCTCCCAAATAATATTCTGCCCCCACTTTGGTTACAGAAATAAACACTTGGGGAGAAAGATGGTATTTATGATAATGTAAACTCTTTGCCCATCAATGCAAAAATAGATTACTTTTCCTGTTACAAGTCATTTATTGATCACTACCATGACTTAATTTCTAGTAACAGGGTTTCCTGCCACTCTCTACACGGAGAGGAAAAGGAGACCAGCTCTATGGAAGTTTACATTCCACTCTACCCCAGTACCATTAGCGAAAACAGTCACACAGCTATACGTCACATACAGTGACTTAAGTTATATAAACTAGTGTTTTTCCTGAACCAATGTAACCAAAACTTAAAATGTAGAAATTTAATGTACCAAAACTATACACTGTCATAAACTCAGATACCACTTATCCTTTTTTGACATTTTGAAATCGTCCTTGTCCTAAAAATACAAAATGAAGCCAACAAAGAGAACAGATTCCTGGTCATTTTAATTTGTAAAACAAATTACATATTTTAGGGGAAGAATCAGTGGTAAAACCTTCAGCAGCTTACATTTTGTTCAATGACAAGGCCAGTGTACAAACACTACCCAAAAATAATAGTTAAGTTTTTTAAAGACAATAATAAATATTAAACTAAAAGTTAATAAACATTCAACAACTCTCAAACAGATAGTCATCAAAATATGGTAAGTATAATGTGTCATTTGATAAAGAATTTAACGTTGAAGCGGAAAAAAACTCATCAAAAATATCAGTCTTCAGGGAACTTTCCAAGTTCAATGTCCTAACGCAGGCACTATTTGTTAGCGAGTCTGGCTGAACTTGGCACTGATTTTTCTTGGTGGGGCTGCAGTAATTATGGTCCTGTGTCAGGTGTGTGTTTTGGGGAATACCATTTAATTCACTAGGTACTGGTGCTGGGTTATGGTTATCTCCCATTTCTAAGTATCTAAAGTCAGCCTCCCCATTTTCTGAGAGCTCTGCTGAAACATTTGCAGGAGACAATAATTCTGCTAAAATTTCTTCATGAGTTTGGCCACTGCATGGAGAAACATTGGGCATGGTGGTTCCTCCAGATTTATTATCAGCAATGTCAATTTGATATTGTAGTTCTTTTAACAAGTCTTCTACTGATTGACTGTCATTTGGAGACCCACAATGGGACATGTGTTCTAAATTTTCACCTGGAAATTTTCCATTCTGGGAGGAAGACGTAAGAGCAGCTAATTTCTTCTTTTTTGCCTTAAGTTTTTTAAGAAGTTTTAGACGAAGTTTATGAATCTGACCCTCAACAGAGTCTTCATGGTTTGATAAAATACCATTCTCATTTCCACAAGACCTGTGGCTGAGCTGAGTTTTGCCCGAGGCTTTTTCATGTTTCTTCGAAACTTCCAGGTCAGCATTAACATTTGCGTGTGGAGAAGCCATGCTACCTGAAGATGGCGGACTCAGTGGAAGGTGACTGGCTGTAGGAGACTTATTGGCACCCCTATGAACTTTCTTAGATGACCGGTGAGCCTTCTGGTTCATGCCTTTAGTTTTAAAGCCACCAAAATTACTTGCCCCCTTAACTGAAGGCTGCAAATCAGTTACAGTGTTTCTACTAAGAGCTGAAACACAAGGTGGCATAAAAGAAGCACCCTTGCTTAATAAGCCTTTAACCCAACTCCCCACAAATGGTTTCTTCGGATTTTCTTTCAGAGATTGATTCTGTGATGACTCAGCTGCTATGGTTTGAGAAAAATTTCTCTTTAAATTAGATTCCTGAGGTGTAATGTGTTTTTCTGGTTTTAATTTCTCAGTTTTTGGTGAAAGAAACTGTTTTAATGGAACATTCTCCTCTAGGGCAACTGTACTCTCAATTTCTACTGGCTTTAGTTCCTGTAGAGGACCAGCAGCATGAATATTACTCACAGGTTTAGTGATTACAGTATCTTCTGAATTTGGCTGTACTGATTGCACGTTTGTATTTATAATCCGAGATGGAAAGCTGAAGTCCACAAGATGGTCTTGAATAAGCTTTTCCTTATTACATGGAGCTGATACTAAAGCAGCCATTCGCGACTCTTGTGATTGTAAAGTATTTGTTTTGATGATCACTCCATTTTCTGCCACAGGTATATTTTCTAACAGGAAACCTTCCGAGTTAACCTGTATTTTTTCAAGCATCAAAGGTAAAATATCACTGTCAATCAAACCTTTCAGACCTGAAAGTACATGAGGTCCATGAGCTACACCTTCAACCTGGGAAAGAGTATTAGGAGCAACTGATATACTTTGGAGGTGTGTTCCTGAGGGTGTTTCAGCTGAGGCAGCATCACTCACAAAACACAATAGTGGAGGTTCCTGTTTCTCATCACTGGAAGCATGCTGATCATTAGTCTTCTGAAGTGGAAGATAGCCAGGTGCTTTATCTGTCATTTGGGTTGTTCTTCTTTCCCAAATAACAATATGTATTTCTGAAGCAGGGACTTCAAATTTCTCATGCCTTTCAGAACATGGACCTTTTAAATCATCACATTCCAGCCAACTTCCTGGGAAAAGAGGGAAGAAGTGGTCAGACATTCAAAACCACCACTTCAACTGCCATATCACTGAACACCCACTCAGAACACTCAGAAACATGGCCACATCCTCATGTCACCATTTTTCTCTGCCAAGTCTCAAAGTCCTTATTTGGATAACAAAAGTTATGGAACATCCAGAAATTTGAAAAAGTTTTTACTCTTTCCTAAAATACAAAAATCAAGACAAACATATTTAACTTTTGGGACTCAGAATACAGCATTACCTAATTTATCCAAAAACATCAGAAAATAGATTTTTCCCATATATATGAATTATCAAGATAAATGAAGCTGTTAACTCAAGTACTAACATGTTTCAATTTTTTAAATTTTCTTTTGGTTAAAAAAAAACTTAGGTATTTAGGTGTCTACTTTTTATTTATAAGCCTCAGTTTCCTCATTTGTAAAGCAGGAATGGGATGATGGATGACAGGGGAAGAGGTCAATCCCCTGTATAAACACACACACAGCAGACAAAACCATTCACTAAGTTTATGTGGATACACCCTTATAAACTACCTGAACCCACTACTTCTTATTCTACACTCATTAAAACTTTGAGAACCTCTTGTTTGTCTGGGTCAGTGCTTACCCCCACCATAGGTACACATCAGAATCACCTGATTAATATCTGGGCCCAATCCCCAGAGACAGACAATTGGTCTAGGGAAGAATAAGGTCATTTTAAATAAGTTAACCATGACTTTTATATGATGTCAGGGATGGAAACCATTTAACCTCTTCTACCTAAAGAAGATACTTCATTCCCTGGAATGCAGTAAAAACTAAAATAAGTTGTTTTTTAGTTTTTGTTTGTTACTGAGAACCACTCCCCTCCAATGCAAGTTTCAGTTTGCAAAGTACTTAGTGTCGTCCATTGTCCATTCAAAATCATCCCCAGGAGAAAAATACCAAATATAAACAGCATCCAAACAGTAAAAAAACAGAAAAATAAAACGTATCAACAGCCTGATATATACTTTAAGGCGGGGTCCCCAGCTTTTTGGGGCTGCGTATCAGTACCGGACTGGGCCTGTTAGGGACGGGGACGCGCAGCAGGAGGTGACTCTGAATGCAATGCCCCTGAATCATCCTGAACCACCCCTGCCCTGGTCCGCAGAAAAACTGTCTTCCACGAGACCGGGCCTTTGGTGCCAAAGAGAAGGGACTGAGTTATCTTGTGTAAGACAAAGTAAACATTGTGAGGAAAACAAACTCAAGTGTAAACTACATTAGATAAATAGAAGGAATAAATTAGCAAAATCCATGAGCTGTACTAATTATCTTTCTACTGAAAAGCTTAATTATTTAAATAAAGGCTTTACCTTTACTGCAGCTGTTAAGCAAACCATTTCATAGTGAGAGTCAGCTGCGGTTTGTAATGACTAATGGTTTCAAAAATAGATGTTTACTTTTATTTATATTACTAACTGCCAAGTAAGTAAAACTTGTTATTTTTGTTCTTTCTCAGTTAAAAACCCTTAGTACCATGCATTTTCTTTGCAAGTACAATTAATGTACCTAAAAAAAAATCAAAATTTCCACCATTTTTTTATACTGAACATACATTACTCATGTAATACAAAAACAAAAATATTAACTGAAAAATGGCAAGCTATAAGCCACCAGTAGTATATGGTATCATTGTTTGCCTAAAAAAATTAAAGGCCAGGGCAAGAAGAGCGCTAAAAATAGTAAAGACAAAGTCTGTCTTTAAAAAAAAAATAGTTAAGTCTTTGTGTCTATTATCATAAAAGAAAAATGTTTTAACACTTACCATCAGCATCTAAAATCCATGTTATGAAATGATTATTTGCGTGGTATTGAATTACAGAAGTTATTTGGTAAAGACAGCCTTCAAAATGAAATGAGTAGTGTTGCAAGTCGTTATGTGGTAACCCTTCTACGAAGTGCAACATGAATACGGAAGACACTCTGTGGGAGAGAAAGGTGAGAGAGGTCAAACAAACTCAGTACCATGGCCCTGGTGACATGGAAAAAGGTCGGGGGTGAGTTAAGGCACAGAGCTGTCCAGGCTAGCTGGACTAACTGCTGCGCGCCTGCAGGCGTGAGCCTTAGTTAGAGATGGGGAGTCACTCGAAGACCTGGGAAAAGTTCGAATCCCTCTCAGAACAGGGTCACTGACAGTGGGAAGCCATCGTGCAATAAACTCTAACACAGACCATTAAACAAAAATTGCTCCGTAAGCCCTGGCACAGCTTCAGCTTAAAGAAGATCTCTTAGTAACTACTTTGTAGAACCAAAGGAAAAATCCAGACCTGTAAAAATTTTCATTGGCATCAAGTGGTCAAATGAATCGCTTTTGTTAGCAAGGAGAGGTAATATGTGAAACAAAGTAACAAGCCTAAGACATTCAAACAAACATTTAAAAAACCCAAACATGCTAAGAATTTGGCCTTTTTTCTCTCCGGTTATCTCAGGAAGTAGAGAGGTCCATCAAATCAAAATTTCTCTTTAGGAAAAGTTTATTTTGTAACTAAGTAGAGAAGAAAATACAACATACTGGTTAATTTACTATGAACTTCAAGATATACATGACAAATCAGAAAACAGAACTCAAGGATGAGCCTCAAATAACTAAATTTAACAAAGCTCTCAGGATTTAAAGAAAAAGCTCAGATCTCTATTCACAATATTTAAACAGCTGTCAAAACTTACCTTATGAAAATTTTTCAACTGAAGATAAACTTGAATCAATGGCTAAAATGCTGGTTATTCATACCAAGGACAATTTGTAAATTATCCATTGCCAATCATTCTGTTAGAGAATAATTCAGTCCCCAAAATTTAAGTACCTATATAAAGTCTTGCAGAATTATCCATAACACTCAACTCCCATTGTTTTTTTCATACCTATTTCATCAATCTAAGATGGCCCTGATTGAAAAACATGAAACCATGAAATAATACTGCCAACTAAACTATACCATGACAGCAATTTTTAGATGTATTCCCATTTCAAATATGTTAAAATATAAAGAGTGCATCTTTGAATCAACCATTCACAGTAAAAGTAGAGATATATATTCTCAGAGCTGGAAAGGCAGGCAGGCTGTGGGCACCTGCCTGACTTTTTAAGTACTAATATTTAGTTTTTTTCTTGGTTTCATGATACCTTTTCAAGACACCTTCTGAGGCTAATTACTGTAACACTGTCTTGTTCCCAGACTCTGCAATTTCAGTGGTGTGATTTTTACACTTGGAAAATGTTAATAAATAGGCAGCATTTTACTTAATCACTTATTTAAAAAAAACAGTACAACTTATAAATGATGGCATCTTGGAGTCAATAAAATAAAGCATATGCCTCCTTCTCCTTTTCTAGTTTATTTTCCTTGTGGGTCCACAAGACTCTAGTGTCCCCTAAAGTCACAGTATTCTCCTAACAATCATTTCAGGTTGTCTCATTTCCAGCCTCTGAAATGAGGGTAGAAGTTTACCCGTAGCCAGCAATAGATTTTGTCCTCAGGTCCCTTCCTATCCTCAAAGCCTACAGTAGAGTGTCAAAGTTGATGCTTAGAGTTAAGGAAGCAAGTCAGGCTCTGGATGGGGAGGGTTAACTGAACTGGAACCAGGGGATTAAGTTCAGATCCATTTGCATTCATCTCCTTAACATGAGGTTCAACTCCTCCTATTAGAAGTACCAACACTCAGGAAGAGAAGAGAAAACAGAAAAGAAAGGAAACAAAGGGTCTGTGCTACCTCCCCTGCTACCAAAGGCAGCAGAGGACAGAGTCTCTGAGCCACACACAGTAGCCACAGTCTTGTGCTTAAGGACTTGAGAGTACAAGTTTTTAACTTTCATCCCACCTAATGTAATATAATCACTGATAAAAGGACAAAGTCGGCACCATTTGCCTAGCAGGCCTATGACCCTGTTAATTATGACCACCTTTTTATTTTTTACTCTCCTGAGTTTGTCCCCAGGACTGGAAATTATCGAAAGCAAAAACAGAACTAACCACTCCCTATAGCCACAGGCAGAAGATAACATTGTGTTACAACACCCCAACAGCCCAGGGGCCACAGAACAGCAAAACCTCCAACCCTTTCTTAATCCAATTATAATCCAACAAAAACTCAAAGCCCCTACCCCTCAATGCTGGTGTATCTCTCCATACCATGCCCCTCTCCTTTCTTGAAGAGTGAATAAAAACTTTATTCTCTATATTTTCTTCTGTTTGTGAATTTCACAGCCTGTGTCACCGACCACCTTAACAATTGATATTTTAGAAAATGCAAATTTGACAATGTCCATGCTACTTCTGAACTTTAATAATACAGGCTTTAGTCAGGAAAGTTTGCAAATGTAATTTTAAAATTTCATTACATTTTATTTTTTTGAAGATTTATTTATTTTTAGAGAGGGGGGAGAGAAGGAAAAGAGAGGCAGAGAAACATTGATGTGTGAAAGAAACATCAATCTGTGCCTCTCACTTGCCCGCTACAACTGGGGACCTGGCCCACAGCCCAGGCATGTGCCCTGACTGGGTTTCCACGGAAGCCCTTTTGGTTTGCAGGCCAGCACTCATTCCACCGAGTCACACCTGTCAAGGCAAACCTCATTACATTTCAGATCTATTATATCACTGAACTATTTAGACTAACAAAAATATGAGTGAAACCAGATGTAATTCAAATAATTAAAATTGGTTCATGTTAATTGTCAAGAAAATACATCTTTAGAAAAAGTCAACTGTTCAACAAAAGTTTTACAAGCATTCTTCGGAGGCAGTTCAAAGATCTCATATCAATAATAAAGCAAATTACTACCAACATGGAGGCGTAGGTAGATACACTGGGTCTCGTTGTACAGCCAAAAGAAGGACAACAGATTTAAAAACAAAAAACAACCAGAAGTAAAAGAGAAAAAACTGTACTTGAACAACAATTAAAAAAACAAGCAACGACAAGAACAAAAACAACCAGCACTGCCAGAAAATCGAACTGTATGGAAGTCTGACAACCAAGGAGTTAAGGAAACATTCATCTAGACTAGTAGGAGGGGTGGAGATGGGCAGCCAGGGCAGTCCCACATTCACGTGTAGATAAACCGGGAGGAACAACTGGGGAGTGAGACAGTGTGCAACCCAGGGTACCAGCCCAGGGAATATAAAGCCTCAAAACCTCTGGCTATAAAATCTGTGGGGGTTGCAGCGGTGGAAGAAACTCCCAGTCTCACAGGAGAGTTCGCTGGAGAGACCCTCAGGGTCCCAGTATGTACACAAAACCACCCACCCAGGAATTAGCACCAGAAGGGCCTGATTTGCCTGTGGGTAGCAGAGGAAATGACTGAAAGCCAGCAGAGAACTGAACAAGCAGCACTGTTCTCTCTTAGACCCCTCCCCCACATGCAGCACCACAAAGCAGCAACCTGGGTTGCCCTGCCCTGGCAAAAAGCTAAGGCTCCATACTTTACTCAATTATAACAGGCACACCAAGACAAAAAAACAGGAAAAAAAAAAAAAACAGAAAAAAAAAAGCCTAAATGAAAGAACAGATCGAAGCTACAGAAAAAATACAACTAAGCGATGAAGTGACAGCCAACCTATCAGATACACAGTTTGAAACACTGGTAATCAGGATGCTCACAGAAATGATTGAGTACGGTCGCAAATTAGAGGAAAAAAATGAAGGCTATGAAAAGTGAAATAAAGGAAAATGTACAGGGAACCAACAGTGACGGGATGGAAACTGGGACTCAAATCAACGGTTTCAACCAGAAGGAAGAAGGAAACATTCAACCAGAACACAATGAAGAAACAACAATTCAAAAAAATGAGGAGAAGCTTAAGAACCTCCAGGACATCTTTAAACGTTCCAACATCCTGGCATAGGGGTGCCAGAAAGAGAAGAGGAAGAGCAAGAAATTAGAAACTTACTCGAAAACATAATGAGGGAGACCTTCCCCAATCTGACAAAGGAAATAAACTTCCAGGAAGTCCAGGAAGCTCAGAGTCTCAAACAAGTTGGGCTCTAGGAAACACACACGTAGGCACATCATAGTTAAATTACCCAAGATTAAAGAGAGAATCTTAAAAGCAGCAAAAGAAAAGGGAAGGATTACCTACAAAGGGCTTCCCATTAGACTATCAGCTGATTTCTCTAAATAACCCTTGCAGGCAAAAAGGGGCTGGAAAGAAGTATTCAAAGTCATGAAAGGCAAGGATCTACATCCAAGATTGCTCTATCCAGCAAAGCTATCATTTAGAATGGTAGGCCAGAAGAAGTGCTTCTCAGATAAAGTCAAGTTAAAGGAATTCATCATCACCAAACCCTCATTACATGAAATGTGAAAGGGACTTATCTAAGAAAAAGAAGATAAAAAGTATGAACAGCAAAATGACAACAAACTCACAACTATCAACAACTGAACCTAAAAAACAAAAACAAAAATGAACCAAGCAAACAACCAGAACAGGAACAGAATTACAGAAATGCAGATCACATGGAGGGTTATCAGTGGTAGAGGGAGAGGGAGAATGGGGGGAAAGGTACAGGGAATAAGCAGTATATATGGTGGGCACAAAACAGACGGGGAGGTTAAGAATAGTATGGGAAATGAAGAAGACAAAGAAGTTATATGTACAACCCATGGACATGAACTAATGGGGTTGGGGAATGCAGGTGGGAGGGGGTTGCAGAGCAGAGTGGAATAAAGTGGGGGGAAATGGGGCAACTGTAATAACAATCAATAAAACATATTAAAATTTTTTAACTTTCTAGGAAAAAATAATAATAAAGCATTTTCTACTAAACAATGAAAATTTAAATTAAGAAACGTAATTTAACCCTGGCTGGTGTGGCTCAGTTAGTTGGAACATTATCCTGTAGACCAAAAGGCTGTGGGTTTGATTCCTGGTCAGGGCACGTACCCAGATTGCAGTCTGATCTCCAGTTGAGGCATATACAAGAAGGAAACCAATCAATGATCCTCTCTCCAGTCCTCCTCTCTAAAAACAATGAAAAATCTCCTTGTGTGAGGATTAAAAAAAACCCAAAAAACCCTAATTTTAACTACTCAATAAATCAGTAGGGTAAAGGATAGTTTATCTGCTTAGAAGTCTCGAAATCATTGTATTAGACACTTTAATAAGCTCTATAAGCAAAGAACAGAAATGTCTTATTTCTCTTCCATCTTTTGCAAATAGTTAAAAACAATCAATGCTCAACTGAAGTTTAAGTAAATATGCTTTCCAAATGACAATCCAGGACAGTGTGTAACCAGGCTCCTAATGCAGATCATGACAAATGAAATAAGAAAGATGATGGTGGCAATCATGAGAATGAGATAGTCATTTCAAGAGTTAGTAAAGTAAAATTAAATCAGATTCTAAGTTGGTGCTCCATGTCACCACCATGTTCTCAATGATTCAATTCCCAAACAAGTTACTTAAAGAAAAGTAGCAGATTTGGACCCAATAAATATAATTCATCTGATTTACCAATGGACTCTCTTTTCAATGGGAACTTATTAGAGATATGGATTACCTGAGACAAGGTACATTACGTTCAGGGAAGTTGTAACACTATTAGTTTTTAGAATGCTGTAAGACTGACTTATGCATGATATCGTGATAGGCCTAATTACTTTTAACTTATCCTAAAAACTGTATTAAGTTTCTTTCTAAATTCCAGTAAACACCAAAAGCAAGTTATACAAATTTCAAAGTAAAAATCTATGAATGCCTTTACAAAGACCTCATCATTTAAATTTTACGCACTAGTTCAATTTATTTTTGAATACAGTGAATATCCAAATTAAAAATTCTGTTTATAAACTAACTCATTAAAACTCTAAACACATTTCCCCCTGAAAGTTACACCCAGCATATACATTTTCATATCAGAGCATGAATCTGTAAGTAAAGCAACATGTTTGTATAATTAAAAACTATACACTGCAATGCAACCAATCAACAAACAAAACTATAGTATGAGTTTATCTTCAATGTAAGGGCTTGAGAAAAAGCAACTATAAACTTAGATGAAATTATATAGCAGATAAAACTCTTAGATGAAAATTATATATACCAGAAGCCTCAAGCAATTCAATGATACAATGCAAGAGGAACACACCCACACCTGCTGCCCTTCTACCTCGTCATCAAGGAAAGGACTTTAAAAAAAAGGCCCCTCCTTTGACACTTAGATCTCAAAGCTTGGACCGCAGGCAACCAAGACACTATGGACTTCTGGTTAAAGAAATCCCCTCTTTCTTCCTACTCTGCCTTCCCATGTGAATTCTATCATATGCTAGTGAAGGACCAAAAATAAAAGGAGACAACAAATACTTAGAAGACAAAAAGCAAACAGAATAGTGGTAACACAGCAGGGTGGTTGAAGTGACGATGTGAGTGTGAGAGTGCAGGCAGAGAAGACTCAACATCTAAGGGCAATGAATGCTGAAGAATGTGGGGGTAAAACCCTGGGCTAAAAATTGGGACAATGACAGAAAGGGAGATTAGGGCACTCCCATGCACCAAGCCAGAGAGGAACCATTATGGACTGAAACAGTGGAGCAGAAAAATGGAAGGTGGCAGAAGAGAGGGTTCCAGGAAGGAAAAAAATGGGGGGAAGGAGACTCAAAAATTCCGAAACATTTGAGTGTTTAGAAAATCATTAATAGGTGTTCGTCAAATCTGGAAAAAAATCACAGTATGTACATAAAGCAAATAAAAATACAAGGCAGTTAATAATTCCAGGAAAAAGAAAGAGTTATAAAGAAAACAGAACCATGAACATTGCTTGACTAAAGAGGGAATATATGCATATTCATAATAAAGAATGAGTATTAATTTAAGCAAAAATGCAATCATATGGAAAGGGAGAAGTTAAGAGATGGGCCCAGGTGTTTGTTAAGAGTGGTTACACTCAACTACTATAAAACGAGAAGGTTGTATGAAGGTGGAATAAGCACACTGTTTTAAAAATTCAAAGTAAATGCTACCTAAAGGTTTAAAGTAGATACCTGGGAATAGGGTAGGAGGGGTACTGCTCTTTTCTCCTTTTTAAGTCTTGACACTATCTGTTTGGAAATTTATTGCTTTGATGAAAACTAATCTTCAGGAAAGATTCTGAGGGGTTTCTTGGCACATCCCAGGACATCAGAAAAGTAAGAATATCACTGTTTTTTTAGTACATCAAATTATACCTCAAAACATTTTCTTGTTGTAGAGTTAGAGATAAGGACAACAGAAAATGTAGATTAAAGAAGATGTGCACATGTGAGCATACTAACAAAAAAGAGGCAAACTACCCAGACCGGTATTAACCTGAGAGTTTAAAGACACGGGGCTTCTGGTCCCAGTGGAAAAGGTACCATAGTTCTGACCAGTCTTCCAGACAAAAGGCTAAACCCAATACAAAGACATCTGCCCAAGGCAGCAGAACTCTTATAAAAGGGTGAAGAATCAGCAGGCTGAGGTCTGGCAGAAGATAGAAATTCAGGCAAGTGAGCCTGCGGCTCATCATTGAATCATGAGTTCTTGAAATTAGATTAAGGAAATCCTGGAATTCTAGTGATTTCAGTCACTTGGCAGAGAAGAGAAAAATGGAAGTTTAATATCCTTAAATGGAAGAAAGACAAATAAATGAAAGACACTAGAATGGTGGGGTCATATAATCCCCCTAAGTCTGCTCTTCAGCATCATTTCACCTACAGCACAGCTTGCTTATTGGCCAGAGATCTTGACAAAAAAGCATTTTGGCAACTCACAAATACGTGCAAACTCCTAAAAAGTAGGTTGCAGCCATCACTTTCAATACTACACATTAAAAATATATGTAAATCCACATTCATTTTGTTTTAAAATAAGTAAGGCAATTTGAACTCACTTTTTCAATACCATTTTTCTTATTTGTGACTTATTGTCGCAATTGTTACATGGACCAAAATGGGCAGCATTAAGTGGGTGCCATTCAGGAATGACATTTGTAAAGGTAGCCAGATTCTTCATACATCTATAAAAAAAAAAAAAAAGACATAAATTGATTTAAATTAAACTCATTCATGTTAATTTAAACCAATGTCCAAACTAGAAGGTATTTGTTTATTTATACTTAATCTACCCCCCCAAAACATATAATAAATTAATAGGCTAATGTTGTTTCCTAACGCTAGTGAAGCTCTATTTAGACTCTCCACATGAATTACCTACAGTTTTTCCAGCTATGAGATGAAGAAAATGTAAAAGGCAGGGTTTCAGTACCATCGACATTTTGCACTGGGTAATCCTCTGTTGTGGGGACCATCCTACGCACTGCAGGATGTTTAGCACCATGCCTGGCTTCTGCACATTACAAGCCAGCAACAGCTCCACGGACCTGCAGACACTGCTGAATGTTCCATCCACAGGGCACAAAGTCATTCCTAGTTGAGAACTACTGTCCTAAGGCTTTCAAATTTATTAAGAACTCAGCCCTTACTCAAAAAATTCACGATCTGGTTATCCATTATTAGCCAAAAACAAAAGAGCATTTCCAAATACATTTTCTTGATCCTTAAATAATTAGAACACTAACTATGAAAGAATTTTGTTTTCACAGCTATACAAATTCTAAATGTACACTTCGGTTTGAATACTTGAGAGCAATAGGCATCTAAAACAATGGTCTTTAAAGATGCATACTATACCTCATCTGCATTTGCTTTTGTAAAAATTATCTTAAAAGAACAATTACTGCCTTGATCGGTGTGGCTAAGGTGGTTGGGGCACTGTTCTACAAGGCTGCTGGTTTGATTCCTGTTCAAGGCACATGCCTAGGTTGCAGGTTCAGTCCCCAGTCAGGGCACATACCAGAAGCAACCCATCGATGTTTCTCACATTGATGTTTCTTGTCTTCTCTTTCTCTCTCCCTTCCTTTCTCTCTAAAAATAAATACAATCCTTTTTTTTTATTATTACTGAAGGGACAGTAGCATCTGTTCTAAACCACAGAAAATATTGATAAATCATAAGTGATAAAAGCATAGGCTATTAAAACTAATCAGCTGTCAGGAAAGCCAACACTTTATTTTTTATTTTTATTTTTTAATTTTATTCATTTTTAGAAAGAGGGGAAGGGAAGGAGAAAGAGAGAGAAACACTAATGTGTGGTTGCCTCTTGTGCTCCATGAACTGGAGACCTGGCCTGCAACCCAGGCATGTGCCCTGACGGGGAATCAAACCAACGACCCTTTGGTTCACAGGCCTGTGCTCAATCCTCTGAGCTATACCAGCCAGGGCAAAGCTGACACTTTAAAAGCAAAGCAGTATAAAGGGATCAGCAAATGCATTGACTGCATTTCTCCAAAAATTCTTGGTTCTCAAGGATAACTGTTAAGTAAAAGCTTTCTCTCATTTCTTAGTTTATAAAAGGGTGTTTGTCTCAGCAAGGAAGAATTATGCTGCATATGACACCTAACATTTCTGTGCACCAACAACCCTACTTAGCTGGTATTATTCTTATCCCCATTGTACAGATTAGGAAAACAAAATGCAGAGTATACACCTCATAGTAAAAGACAAACTGGTGACCGAAATACAGGGAGTGTGACTCTGTAGACTATGTTTTAACTCCAGAACATACCTTCAAAATCAAAAGCTCTAAAATCAGCACTAAAAACAGGAGCACAAAAACCAATCAGTTTGCTGAATATTCTTCCAGCAGATTAAGTGGGAGTAAGTTTTAACCCATGATATATTAATATTTATGTAATAAAATGTCATTTCATTTTAGCTTTTTCTCTTTATTTACTTTCATTTTCAGAACAATAAATTAAAAAAGGGAAGAAAAGAAAAGCAAACCTAAGTGGCTGATGGGTTCTTTCCCTTGAACTCTTGAGAGTTTTTTTTCTATACACATCCACATGCACTTATTACCTCATATTCAAAGTAACTTAAAGCAGCCAAAAGATGAGAATAATTATGTATTCACTGACCCTCTGTTACATCTTTACGTGTAATCTCCCTAATAAGCTAAATATTATTTCAGTTGAATTCCTGGCACACACAATCTATTCAATGAAAAACTCAAACCGAAATGTGCATTTTAGAAGAGCTAGAATTCGATCGATTTTAATCAAGCTTGTTTATATCATGTAAAATCCAGGTGGTGATTAGGGAATACACCACTCTGAACAAGAAAGTCTTAGAAGCCAGAAAACCTTAGCCTGAATTCTACCACTTACTAGCTAGGTGTCCCCCTGGACACCCATTTAACCCCTTTCAAGCTTCGGTTTCCACATTTCCCATATGGGAAGAAAATCAGATAATTTATATAAATCAATGATAGAAGACCAGGAAACAGCTATTTATTCTCATACTGAAACAAAATTATGTAAGTCCTAGGTACATGTGAAATGCTAATTCTTATTTTGTTCTAGTACTTTTGAGCTAACTGGTAAAAAAATAACGTCTTCTGGTTCTATTACTGGCATTCCCTAGGGCATTCTTTCACAGACTTTATTCTCAACTGATCCTGAAATACCTAAAAATAACTTCAATGTAGATAATAAATATCTAAGGAACACTTTTGTAGATAGTAAATATCTAAGGAAACTCACATCAAAAAAAGTAACTTTGAAAGACTCCAAATTTTCTAATTTACTAGTAGGTGAGTTTAAGAAATTAGGAAAGGATTTATCTCTATTATAAAAATTTGAATAAATACTAACAGAACCAGTTTGGTAATCTTTTCAACCACTAGCCGGCAACCTTCTCATACATTTACAAAACGAGGGTAATCTGTTGATGGCAATTTTCTTTCCCTAACACTTCTTCTAAAACCTAATCTCTCATGTCGTAGGTCCATGGAAGCAAATGATACCTGCAGTTTCTTTCTTCTCTTGCTTCCTCCTAAGTGTCAATCTCAGGGCCATGCACAACAACCAAAACCCTCCAATAGGTGGCAGGGCAGTGGAAAGGATAGATGACAGTGCACATGGAGGATTCTGGGGTCAGCTGGTCTTTTAGGGACTAAGGTTAGGAAAGCACGTTCCAGAGCTGCTGCCAAACTCTAGGAGACCAAAATCAGTTTCCATGATGTTAAAACAGTTTCAAGGAGTTCTGAGAGGTGTTACTTATTACTTGGCAGGGAATCCAGAAGGAAGAACAGGAAGATTCTATATGAAAAGCTTAAGAAAACTCTCACTGGTAATCTATCAAACCATTGGTTTTCTTCTAGTTTAAAAAAAACAAGCAAATTTTAGTTTCTGAGGCTCAAATTCTTCCTTTTAACCTTAATGTTGGAGAGATTTCAAGATAGGGTGGGAAGTTTATCTGGGGTAGAAGGAGCCACAGAGAGAGCAGTGTTAGAAGTGGAAACAAACTTTATTCAAATTTGATTACTTGTAAACATTTTCAATAGAATGAATCTTTTTTAAAAAATAGAAAAACCAACCTGTTTTGATACTTGTGTCCACACTGTGAACATTCAAAGTTCCAAGAAAAAGAGTATATGAAGAGCTTTTCGATTCGGGCTTCTATTTTTAGGAGCAGGGGAAATGCAAACACCGGGCTTTCCATGTCACCTTCGAAAAGAAAAGGAAAAATGAGTTGTTCATAATGAACCAAGAAAGGTCAACCCAAATTATGAACTGCAGTCTTTTCTCACTATATGAGGAAGGACCCGCCAAAAATGGAATTTATTTATAAAAAATTATGTACTTATTCTAACATGTTTAAACTTTAATCACCTTCAAAGTATTCTCTATTTGATGCAATACACATATCAAGATTTTTTTCCACTGCTCAAAACAGTTTTTGAACTCATCGATTTTGACGCCTTTTAATACTTCTGCCACTTTTGGTTTCACCTCTTCCACATTGGCAAAACGTTTCCCTTTAAGGACTTTTTTCATCCGGGTAAATAAAAAGTGTCACTCGGGCAAGACCAGGTGAATGAAGAGGGTGAGGCATGGGGGTCATGACGTTTTTTGGTCAATAACTGATGAACCCTCAGTGCAGTACTGGCAGGTATGCTTGCAAATCACCCATCATGAAATGGGCAAACGTGCTGAATATTAAAAAAAAAAACAAAAAAAAACTCATACAGATGGGTTCCTAGAACACTCACCTAGTGGGAAAAGCTCTACTACAAAGGGCCCACCCTTCAGAAGATAATTCCAGGATTTGTGGGGTTTCCCACTGTACTCACACTATGAATACATCTGAATATGGATATATAACACAGCAGATTATCTACAACCTGGCAAGGGAAAGTTTTAAAAGGATTTTTCTAAAAAATGTCCATTGTGAAGATTTAATTATCACTTCGGTCTCTTTCATTTTTCTTGGTGACATGTATGATAACTTAAGACAAAAGACACAGACTACTGTCTAAGATCTTTTCAACTTTTCTCAGGAAAAAAGACCCTCAGAACTATAATACTGCATGAGTATTACAAAAACAAAATAAATGTTTGCCACATTATGTAAATTGTAGCAAATATTACATGTAATATGTAAATTGCTACAGACACTAAAAATAATATAACTGGTGAACCATGGTAGAAAAATATCAAAGTTGGACAAAAGCATTAAAAAGCCAATTATATCCTGACTCTCTTGTTCTGCATATGGCGAGAGTAAGACACACACCGGTGAAAGGACCAGCCTCACATCTCCTCACCAATCCCTCTGCTTAATCTTTTAACAATTAAAGTTAACCTCAACAACTTTAAGACTAGCAAAGATCAGAATTATGTTGTCATTAAAATAAAAACTGGCTTCTGGCCAAGATGGAGAAATAGGTAGATACATTGTGCCACCTTGCACAACCAAACGGACAACAAATTTAAAAACAAAACAAAAAAAAACAACCAGAGCTGACAGAAAATCAAACTGTATGTCTGATAATCAAGAAGTTAATGAAGAAACATTCATCCAGACCACTAGGAATAGTGGAGATGGGCAGCCGGGTGGAGAGGGGTGGAGGCAGTGGCTGGAGGACTGGGGTGGTCCCATATTTGCATGCAGATAAACTGGGAAGAACAACTGGGGAGAGAGACAGACCATGCAACCCAGGTTCCAGTACAGGGAAATAAAGGCTCAAAACCTCTGACTGAAAAAACCTATGGGGGTTGAGGCAGTGGGAGAAACTCCCAGGCTCACAGGAGAGTTCACTCAGGAGACCCACAGGGTCCTAGAATGTGCTCAAAACCATCCACCCAGAAACCAGCACCAGAAGGGCCCAATTTGCTTATGGGTAGCAGGGCACGTGACTGAAAGTCCAGAAGAGCAGAGCAAACTGCACTGTTCCCTCTGACCCCTCCCCCACAAACAGCACCACAACAGCAACCACATGAGTTGCCCCACCCTGGAAATACCTAAGGCTCTGCCCCTTACTACAAAAGAGGCGCAGAGACAAATAAATGGCCCAAATGAAAGAACAGATCAAAGCTCCAGACAAAATACAATTAAGAAACGAAGAGACAGTCAACGTATCAGACGCACAGTTTAAAACACTGGTAATCAGGATGCTCACAGAAATGGTTGAGTATGGTCACAAAATAGAGGAAAAAATGAAGGCTATGCAAAATGAACTAAAGGAAAATGTATAGGTAACCAACAGTGACGGGATGGAAACTGGGTCTCAAATCAACAGTTTCAACCAGAAGGAATAAACATTCAACCAGAACAGAAATAAAGAAACAAGAATTAAAAAAAAAAAAAAAAAAAATGAGAAGAGGCTTAGGAACCTCCAGGACAACTTTAAATGTTCTAACATCCAAATCATAGGGGTGCCAGAAAGAGAAGAGGAAGAGCAAGAAATTAGAAACTTATTTGAAAACCTAATGAAGGAGAACTTTCCCAGTCTAGCAATGAAAATAAACTTCCAGGAAGTCTAGGAAGGTCAGAGAGTCCCAAACACGTTGGACCCAAGGAGGAACATACCAAGGCACATCAGAATTATATTACCCAAGATTAAAAATAAGGAGAGACTCTTAAAAGCAGCAAAAGAAAAGGGGAGAGTTACCTACAAAGGACTTCCCATTAGACTATCAGCTGATTTCTGATAAGAAACCTTGCAGGAAAGAAGGGGCTGGAAAGAAGTATTCCAAGTCATGAAAGGCAAGGACCTACATCCAAGATTGCTCTATCCAGCAAAGCTATCATTTAGAATGGAAGGCCAGATGAAGTGCTTCCCAGATAAGGTCAAGTTAAAGGAGTTCATCATCAAGCCCTCATTATATGAAACGTTAAAGGGACTTGTCTAAGAAAAAGAAGATAAAAAAATATGAACAGCAAAATGACAACAAACTCACAACTATCAACAACTGAACCTAAAAACACAAAAACAAAAACAAACTAAGCGAACAACTAGAACAGGACAGAACCAGAGAAATGCAGATAACATGGGGGGTTATTGGGGGGAGAGGGACTGGAGAGAATGGGTAGAATGGTACAGGGAATAAGCAGCAAACATGGTAGGTACAAAATAGAGAGGGGGAGGTTAATAACAGTATATGAAATAGAGAAGCCAAAGAACTTACATGTACGACCCATGGACATGAACTAAGTGGGGAGAATGCTGGTAGGGGGGTACAGGGTGGAGGGAAATAAAGGGGCATAAAATGGGACAACTGTAATAGTATAACCAATAAAATATATTAAAGAAAACAAAAATAAAAATGAAAACTGAACAATGAATAATGCATTCCAGTGTGGACATGAGCAAGCAAGTTAAATAGGATTTACACTTTCCTCTTACATTCCTTCTTCAATGGATTTCTCTCCTTTCTTTCCTCAGGGAAATTTAGATATTGGAAAAAATCTGATTCATTCTATCTCCTTTCTCCCCTGGGACAGTCTTACATCTATGGTCCAGTTCTCTTCCCAGCCTGGATCCACAGTTGCCAGGAATATCACCAAGAGGAGTCATCTTGGCAGGACCAGAGGGCAGAACAGTGTGTTATTACCTAAACATATTCTAGAAGTATCAGTGGTTACAAAGGCTATTTCAATAGTTACCTTTGTGGTAGACTTACTGCTGTTTTTGCACAAAAACAAAAAAGTTTTTTTAATAAAGAGAAATACAAATCAATCTCCTAAAAATGAATATATGCAATACCACACATGTAAAGAGTGTATAGTATGAGTTTCTAATTAGTTCTCAGCCTTTAAATATATACTTTACTATAACTAAATATTAATTTAAAAAGTAAATAATTTACATTTTATAACAACAACATAAAATCTTCAGGTCTAAAAATACATGAAGTTCACAATGAATCAAAATATGACAGAACTCAAAAAAGCTGACTGAATACTGATCATTTTAGGTAATTTATATAGCTCCTGAACTGATTTTAATTATCTTACCTTTATGTATAAATTTTAGAGGTATGAAGTATAAAGCATGCTCCTAGAGAACACATAATACCAATGAGTAATTCCAATTTTTATAACCTCCTGCTTAAGTGGTTTCTTTGCCTCTAGTAACCTAACCCCAACTCCTACCCACCTATCCTCATTTGCCATGATACAAATCTGTCAGTGACTCTTTGCTGTCTAACAATTCAAGTTTTCTCTTCTGTTACTGTTCATTAATGTCTTCTAGCCACTCTTCTATTAGGTTGTCGGCCTCTTTTTTAAAAGCTGATGTATAAGCGTTCTTTGTAAGATATGTTGGATATTGCTTCTTTGCTCTATCTTTTCCAAGAGGCTTAAAAATTCAATGTAATCATATCTAGCAATCTTTTATATCTTAAGAAATTCTTCCCCAACATGTGATAAAATATTCACCTATATTTTCTTTTAATTTTACAACTGTTTTTCATGTTTAGATCTTCAAACATGCTGCTGTGTCTTTCTGATTATGGTGTCAAATAGTGATCCAATTTTCCCCATGTATCAGGAACCAACTGATGCCTTCCCTTTCCCTAGTACCTGCATTACCACCTCTGTCACAGTATGAAGTAACCAAAAGGGGAGGATCCTAATCTGGGCAATGCTATTCTATTGGTTTATCTTTACATGGTATACTACACTCACGTTACATTGCTGTTTTAATTTACTCATAAGTAGAAACCATTAACAATATTAGCTTTTCCTTAAAAAAAAAAAAAAAAAGAATATGGACATCAGAAGGGAAGAAAACACTACACTGAAGATAGGAGTTATCTTTGTGCGGAGGTAAGGAAGAACTAGGAATGAGTACAAGGGGGCCTCGCTTGTAATGTTGTATTTCTTAAACTGTAGGGAGGGAGGGCAGAAAGGATAGTTTACAATGTGTTTTTTGAAAACAATAATCAAAATGGTCAAATGGCTGATGTTAAAAATTTAGCCAAAAAAATCAGTGTGAGTACAGATTCCACATCTCTGCCTTCAGTACTTTAAAATACAGATTAATATTCAAAAAGAGAACACACATGTTAAGATTTTACAGTGCTCTCTGAAACAAATATTAGATTTCATTAGTAAGATCTTAAGCTCTAACACAGCATCAGCGCTGCTGAATGAATGAATAGTAGGAACAATGACGAGAGGGGTTCTACTGCATTAGGAGAGCCAATTGCTCACCTCATTGCTATGATTATATAATCACTCAAAATTCCCCTTTTTATTACAAGGAAAACCAGGCCCAAGGTGGCAGTGAGCAAGTTTCAACTTTGTTCCATATGCAATCATCAGGGGTGAGGGTGATGATTCAGACTGGGGAAGAAGCCACTCTTTAATTCAACTGAGTCCTGGAGCCTGGTCCCTGACTAAAACACCTCAGATCATGCTTGGAGGGAAATGTTCCAAAGCACAACACAGGAGCCCCTCAAGTCTACATTCTGGTGATCTTACGAAAAAGACTCCTTGAAATGGTGTTCGCCCAGTGGACTAGTAGTTGGGATAAGGAAGGGAGTTGACTAGGAGCCTGGGGAAAGTTTTTAGGGTGACAGAACATTCTATATCCTCATTGTGGTGATGGTTAAACAACTATATACATTTTTAAATGGTTTTACTATATGTTCATCATAGTTGCATAAAAAGAAAAAAAATATTCATCACATGTGAGATATCACCTAATGAAAAATTAAAACGGCCCTTTAGAAAATCAGTTTATTATTATAACAAAGTAAACACATCTACGGAGTTCACGAAAAACAAGATAGTAAAACTAGGGGACAAAACTATGGAACAAATAAGTAGGAGATCTACCATGCCAAAAAAGGCACTGCTTTGACTTCCAGCCAAGATGGAAGCATACTAGACACACTGTGCCTCCTCCCACAACCAAGATAGGGTCAACAACAATTTAGAAACAGAATAACAACCAGAACTGACAGAAAATTGATCTGAATGGAGGTTGGACAACCAGGAAGCTAAAACAAACATGTTCGTCCAGACTGGTAGGAGGGGCAAAGCTGGGCGCTGGTTGCAGCGTGGAGAGCAGAGCGTTGGGACCAGGCACGCAAGCCATCCAGGGTGTGCAACCGCAGCAGGTGGACCCTGAGGGCACAAGTGGCAGCTGGCAGACCGTGGCCAAGGGGTGGCAACCAGCAGACCTAGCAAAGCATCGATTGTGAAGCAAGGCACTGAGCACAACCCAGGATCCCAGCGCTGGGAAATAGAGCCTTGGGTCAATGACTGAAAACATCTGTGGGAGTTGAGGCGCAGGGAGAGACTGCCAGCCTCACAGGAGAGGTCCTTGGAAAGTCCCACAGCGTGCACAAGCCCACCCACATGGGAATTGGCACCAGAGGGGACCAGTTTGTTCGGGGGAAGCAGCGAAAGGGACTGAGGTCCCATGGAGAGCGGAGCAAGTGCCACTGTTCCCTCTCGGACCCCGCCCCCACATACAACGTTGCAACCCAGCGACTGGGTTGCCCCGCCCTGGTGAACACCTAAGACTCTGCCCCTCACCTATAATAGGCGCAACCTGACCAGAGGGTGGGGGGCGGGGTGAAGATGGCTCAAACAGAATTGAAAGCTCCGCAACCAGTACTTTTAAGCGACTGAGAGATAGCCAACCTATCAGATGCACAGTTCAAAGCACTGGTGATCAGGATGCTCACAGAATTGGTTGATTTTGGTCGCAAATTGGATGAAAAAATGAAGGCTACAGTAAGTGAAATAAAGAAAAATGCACAGGGAACCAATAGTGATGGAATGAAAGTTGGGTTTCACATCAATGGAGTGGACCAGAAGGAAGAAAAAACATACAACCAGAAAAGAATGAACAAATAAGAATTCAAAAAAATGAGGAGAGGCTTAGGAACCTCCAGGACATCTTTAAAAGATCCAACACCCGAATTATAGGGGTACCAGAAGGAGAAGAGGAAGAGCAACAAGTGGAAAAGTTATTTCAACAAATAATAAAGGAGAACTTCCCCAATCTGGCAAAGGAAATAGACTTCCAGGAAGTCCAGGAAGCTCAGAGAGTCCCAAACAAGTTGGATCGAAGGAGGAACACACCAAGGCACATCATAATTACATTAGCCAAGATTAAAATGAAGGAGAGAATCCTAGAAGCAGCAAGACATAAGGAGACAGTAACCTACAAAGGAGTTCCCATCAGATTGTCAGCTGATTTCTCAAAAGAGACCTTGCAGGCAAGAAGGGGCTGGAAAGAAGTATTCCAAGTCATGAAAGGCAAAGACCTACATCCAAAATTACTCTATCCAGCAAAGATTTCATTTAGAATGGAAGGGCAGATAAAGTGCTTCTCAGATAAAGTCAAGTTAAAGGAGTCCATCATCAGCAAGCCCTTATTATATGAAATGTTAAAGGGACTTATCTAAGAAAAAAAAAGATAAAAAATATGAACACTAAAATGACAGCAAACTAATGATTATTAACAACCATGCTGAAAACAAAAACAAAAACAAGCTAAGCAAACAACTAGAACAGGACCAGAACCACAGAAATGGGGATCACGTGGAGGGTTATCAACAGGGGAGTGGGAGGGGGAAAAGGTACAGAGAATAAGTAGCATGGATGGTAAGTAGAAAATAGACAGGGGGAGGGCAAGAATAGTATGGGAAATGTAGAAGCTAAAGAACTTATGACACATGGACATGAACTAAACGGGGGGAATGTAGGTGGGAGAGGGTGTGCAGGGTGGAGGGGAATGAAGGGGGGGAAATGGGACAACTGTAATAGCATAATCAATAAAATATATTTTAAAAAAGGCACTGCTTCAGATACATTATTTGGTTCTGACAAATAAGTGCCACTTGCTGAGAGAAAAACTTGAAGGCATTGATATTTTAAACAATTTAATCATGAATACCAGAATATATGGTATTCTGCTTCTACAATGAAATAGTGAAAAGAGTTAATACAAGGATAAATAGAAAGAAAAGACATCCCCCTCAAACACACAAACAAACCAATCATTACAGCTCCCTTCTGTAATACTAAAAACATTTTTAAAGACCCAGAGATCTAATGCCCTTGATCCACACTGCTCCCAGAGGCCAAAAGCCAATAGAGGACAAAGCAGGTCTCATTCTTGTGCCCTATTTTAAAGGTAAGAAAGTGTCCCCAAAGGGCCATCAGTATACTCTTCCTCATACCCCACTGGCAAAACTGTACCACTTGTCCATTTCTACACCAATCACTGGTAGCAGAAGTAGAATTACTCTGATTAATTTAGACCACAGATTCTCAACCTTGTCCACCTGTAAGATCACGGAGGAGCTTCTAAAATTCCTGATACCTAAGCTCCACCCTGAGATTCTTATTTAACGGGCCCTAGCACTATTGTTTACTTTTAAATTCTTTAGGTGCATTTTCAGAGGGACCGCTCTACGTAGGAAAGATTGAAAAAGCAACCAGAGTACTCAAGTACTCAACTGTTCGTAAGACTACCATCCACTCCAGGGCTTACACAGCTGGCATCCTTTATAAGGGGTGTCCAACCTGCTGCCCACAGGCTGCATGTACCCCAGGATGGCTGTGAATGCAACCCAACACAAAATCGTGAATTTACTGAAAACTTATATGAAATTTTTTTTGTGATTACATGTTACACTTTATTTAATATGTGGCCTAAGACAACTCTTCTTCTTCTTCTACTGTGGCACAGAGATACCAAAAGGTTGGATGTCCCTGCTCAGATGGACCAGCTCTGCCTACCAATGATTTAACCGGTGGTCAATTCCTAAATGAAACCACCTAGATTCTCTCCCCTAGGAAGCTGGATCATTCAAAGTAATAAAGCTGTATTACCTTTCCTTATGATGTTAGTATTTCTTTATGGTAGATGAGTTCTACAGTTCAATTACACAAATTACTTACCTAATGTGCATCCAAGCTGAGGCTGAAGCCTGATAAAAATGTTATTTCTGACTTCATTCAGACTGGTCTCTATCTTTGCAAATATTTCTGAAGTAGGATTTTTACAATCTCCATCTAAAAATAAAGTATAGATTGTTATCAATTTCTCATCAAGCTGTATCTTTTCAAAAAAAGTTAAGACACTGCCAAGAATGAAAATTTATAGGACAATAAATTTTGCTGGGACAAAATGGAAAACAAAATTTTCTTAATACTGCCTCCCTTCTCTGTAGTATACCATAAATACCCTGAAACACAATTTAAAGTAATTCAGCTGAAACAAGTGTAATTACAATTGAATTACAAAAACTACAATTATTCTGTAAAAAATGATTAAAATATAAAAACAAAATCAATTGAACATTTAAGTCAAAATTTGAACAAGTGGTACGATCTTCTGTAACAATCAACAGAACAATCATCACCTACTGAGTACTGGGATTTTTGTAATAATAGAAAGCAGGAAGAGAGAAGACAAAAGCAAAAACACTTGTGAAAAATTACAAGAAAAACAAAGCAATCTCAAAGAAAGTGAAATTGAAAAAAATATTTCTTACCTAACAAAATTATAATTTTTAAAAATGTTTACACCCAGAAGTGATTAGCTGCTCTGGGATATTTTCTTCTTCATTCCACTCATGAAAATGGAATTATATGTTGACATAGGCCTCTGGAAAGCCATTCAGAAAGAATCTTTATATTCCTATTTTAATATCCCTTCTAGGATATACTCAGCAATGGAGTCAAAGGATATATAGATACTTGTCATGGTATTTATTCCTCATAGAAAAAAATGGCAAGCAGCTTCAATGGTTACCATCAGGGAAACAATGGATAAGATGTATCTAAAAGATTACATGGAAAGTCAACTTAATAAACGTGAGGATTCTTATACTACCAGAAACCAAGACCCAAAAAGGCCTAGTAATTAAGATAGTGTGGTACTGTTTCAGGGACAGATAAAATGACCAAGAAAACAAAACTGAGTTAAGAAACAGCTGCACAGACATATGGAATGTTATATGATAAAAGTGGCATGGCAGATCAGTTGAGACAAAAAGTAGAGCTAGAAAAACTGGCTACATGTTGGGGAAAAATGTGCCCTTACCACATACTATACACAAAAATTAACTCCAGCAGAACTAAAAATTTCAATGTCAAAAGTAAAACTTTATGAGTTTTCAGTGAAAGTACAAGAGAGTGACTTTGTAATTTGGGGGAAGATTTGTTTTAAAAGCCACAATACTAGCTACAAAAGAAAAAGACAGTAACTTCCATCATCAAAAGATATCTTTTAAAAAGTAAACAATACAAGCCTGGCCGGGTAGCTCGGTTGGTTCGAGTGTCATCCTGATATGTGTGCCAAGTGTGCAGGTTAGATCCTGGGAAAGGGCACATGCAAGAATCAACCAATGAATGCATAAACAAATTGATGTTTCTCCCTCTCTCTATCTCTCAAAAAATCAATGAATTAAAAGAACAGGAAAAAAAGTAACCATACAAGATAAAAATTGGGAGATTTAGCAACACATTATCTGATATAAAAAGAGCAACAAAAACATAACTACTCATACAAACCAGTAAGAACATGAAAAAAGAACTAATATGGATAAAACACAAACAAGCATTTCACAGAATAGGGAGTGTACACATGAAGAGCTACTCAACCTCTTTAAAATCTAGGGAAAGCAAACCAAGGCCACAGACCATTTTACATCATTCAAGTAGCAAAATCTTCAAGTTTGAAAATAACCAAGGGAGAATATATGGGTCAGGAAGATCTCTCACACACTGCTAATGGGGGTACTGATTGGTAAAAATACTGGAAAAAAACTCAGAATTCATCATATTATAAACTGAACTCAGAGCCATGATCTGGCAATTCATTTCTATTGTACAGCCAAGGGCAATGCTACTTGTATCCCAGGAGACATGCCTGAGAAGTCACAGTAGAAGTATTTATAAGGGCAAAAAAATCCAATGACAGATGAATAAAAAAATACATTGATACATTTACAAAATGGAAATATTCTATAGCAATGAATATCAACGAAGTACAAATACAAGCAGCTTCACAGATAAATCTTAATGAAATGAAAAAGGTCCCAGAAAACATACTGTATATCCTTTAAGAATTGCAAACAAAATAGATAACATACTGTTTAGACCTATGTATGTGGGGAAAACTATTAAGAAGGAATAAAACATTTCAGGATTACAATTACCTTTGGATGGAGATGAAGGGTGATATGGGAAGGAACACATAGGTAGACATCAGTTACTGGGAATATTTTAATTATTTTGGGGTTGGGAGGTAGGTAGGGTCATGGGTATCCTATTTTACAGAAACTAAAACAAATAATACTTCCTTCACGTGAAGAGAGATTTGGAGGGAGTTGAAGAATTGTGGGTAATTTGTATTTACTTCTTTATTCTGCTTTAAGGCAATTTAAAAACTTAAAACTTTACTTTGATGCGTTCTACAAAGACCACCATTACCCTGACAGCTAAGATACATCACAACCTCTTTTACAAACTTTACTCAGTTTTTTAAAAAGATTTCCTTTGAGACTGTCAAGATAATGCAACTTGTGTTATCTCAAGCTTCATGGCCCTCCCCTCGGCTCCTTGCTCCCTGGTCTCTATGTAAAATAGACACTACTGATGGCATCTTTCCACCTGCTGTGAGACAAAATTCAACCTTACTTTATTTACAAATTGAAGTGAAATGTATTACCAACCTTTAACATCCAAGTGACTGGTGTGCAGAAGCTTACTCGCTTGATTATACTTCGTGAACAATTGCGAGAACACAGACTCCTCTTTAGAGCACAGGTCAGTCATCACCACCTTTTTAACCACTTCCAAGTGCACCAACACTGACAGGATACAGTCTAACCAACAGAGAGCATTGGAGTTTTTCCACTGAACACATGACGTCTGGCAAAATGGTGTACATCTGCTCTCTGGCAGCATTTCCAGTTCAGATGTGCCTCCTTCATTGGGAGGAGCAGTCTCTCCAGTTCCAAGAACATCCACTGCAGCAGCATCTTCTTCAGCAGCCACATCAGTAACAGCAGCTTCCAAAACCTCCTCCTGTCCCAAGAAATCAGTGGTCCTAAATGGACTCTGCTCACCACTGTGCAGTAAGTCCAGTAAATCTGATGAGGTTCTGTCATATGCTTCTCCATTATGTTTGCTGTTCAAAACTCGTTCACCATCAATAACAGTATGACTTTTTTTTTTTTTGGAATTTGCTAAAGGTGAATCTTTTTGGTTGGTTTCCAAGAGCTTTCTTTTTTGAGGCTTTTTTGGAGTGTGATGGTTTTCCAAATCAGAAGAAATTAAGTTAAGTGACCTACAGCCCAAAGGATAGATGCACTAAAAAGAAAAAATAAAATGTTTAATACAGAAATTCAAACAAGCTCAAATTTTACTTTAAGTCATAAAAAAAATGTTTAAAATTTTAGCTTTAATTTCACATGAGAGGGTATATTATCAATCTAAATTTTAAATAACTAGGGATAAACAACTATTTAATCAGAAATTTGGTCCCCAAAAGAGTAATTTTTCCTAGTCAATAATTTAATCTCAATTACATACTAGGGTAAGCAAACAAGGGAAACATACATCCTTTTGCCTTAATAAAAAGCTAATGTCAAGTGAATTAAAAACTTGCAACAGTGTAAAGAAACATTTTACAACAGGTGTTATTCTTTTTGGGACAGGTACATGGTATAACCCTAAAAATTACTAAAGTATTTTCAAATAGAAAAAGTCACATGGAGTAATTTGTTTCTTAATTTTGAAATGAATATTAATCTGAGAGTAAATAGCACATCAGCTTTACATCCTCATTGAGTTTAATGGTCAAACTGGCTGAATTTTAACAACTTCAAATTCAGCCAAATATCAACAGTATAAACAAACCACTAAAAATCAATGAAGTTTACCTAAGTTTGAAAGCCAGCAAAATATTTTACAAGACAAATCCAAGAAATTATATTCTATGTGCCCTTATTTAAAATATGCCACCTTCAACAGACTAATGGTTGACAGAGAGGAAGGTTGGGTGAAAAGGGTGAAGGGATTGAGAAGTACAAACTGTGGGGCTTCCCAGCCTCCACTCTCAGGATCTTATACCTGCGACTTCCCCTACCCAGGGAGCTCATTCCTTTTCATCTCCTTCAGGTCTTTGCTCAAATGCCACTTTCTCACTGAAGAGTTCCCTTCACCACACTATTTAAAACTATGACCTCCCTATTCCCTGAAACTCAGTCCCTGTGGCTTTTTCTCCACAGCACTTTTCATCACATCACACAAACAAAAAAACTTTACTTGTTTTCACCCCTACTCTAGAATATAACATTTTTCAGAGCAAGAAAATTTTATTTTACTCATTGTATCCCAGCATATTGAAACAGCGTCAACATGGTGATGCTCAAAACAAAAATTTATTGAATATATACAAAAAGAATTTATTCCTAATGGTAAGGATGCCTAGCATTTTCCTCAATTTGTACACAGCAAAGTATCTATCACCAACAGCATGACTTTAGTCTAGTACAGGAGTGTCAAACCCATTTTCACTGGGGGCCACATCGGCCTTGCAGTTGCCTTCAAAGGGTCGAATGGAATTTTAGGACTGTGTAAATGTAATTACTCCTTAACTGGAGCAAGGAGCCCAGCACTGACGCCGGGTAGAAACAAGGTGCTGGGCCAGATAAAACAAGGTGGACGGTCTTGTGTTTGCCACCTGTGCTCTAGTATTTTCCAAACTTGGTTAATCATCAGACTTGCCCTCAAGAGTTACAAAAATACAGAATCCTAGGTCAACTCTACTTTTATCAGCATCTGGGGGTGAGACTTTTTAAAAATTCAAAAAGCACTCCAGGTGATTCTGATGAACTGCTGGCTTACTTGGAATACAGTATCTGAAATTAGTACTGGCTGGTGTGGCTCAGTTGGAGTATCATCCCTTAACCGAAAGGTTGCAGGTTCAATTCTCAGTCAGGGCAGATACCTAAACTGTGAGTTTGACACTCTGGTCTGGGCGTGTTTGACCCCCAGTGTATAGGAGGCAAACTGATCGATGCTTCTCTCTCACATCAATGTTTCTTTCTCTCTCCTCCTCTCTACCTAAAAGCAATGGAAAAATGTCCTCAGGTAAGGATGGAAACAATAAAGTATCTGAAATTAGAAGAGTGTGTTCCAATCATAGCACTGCCGCTTTATGGATCTTCGGTTCCTAAATTCTCTGCATTTGTTTTCTTATTCAAAAAATGGGAACACCTATGGGAAGAACACCTATCTTGCAAAATGTTGAGAATTAAATGCGTATATAACAGTTTCATAACTGTCAAGTACAATAAAACGTAGAGTATTATGGAGTTTAATGAGCTTCTACATAAAAGTTTGTAGTACAGACATAAATTACTGTAATTAATCCTTAAGGATATTTAGAACCTTAAGTATATATAACATAGAGATTAATAACTTTTCCAATACATTCCAAAGTTAATGAACCAAAGAGAAGAGAGATTAACTAATACACACCAACAGCTAATAAGGGCCCACCAACATGCTCAAAAAAAAAAAAAAAATCAATCTTGAAATTTATTTTTTCCTCACAAGTCTAATGACAATAAAAATAAACATCTTCTTGCAATAACTTAGGAAACCAGGTGGAAAAATAGAAAATATTTAAAAGGTTACACCAGACAGATCTAGAAACTCTGATTATGAGTATTAAAAATATACGGTCTAAAAAACACAAAATGAGTACAAATTAAACACTTAAGAAAGCAAAAGGCCAAACCTCGATGCTATCTAAAATTAATTCTTTACCTGCAGATCCTCACACAAATAGATAGATTCTTGAAAACTAATCCGGTAAGTCTTTAAAGCTTTTAACTTTCCCTTCTCTCTACAAGCAGGGCAATACCCATCTGACGGGATGTTAGAAGAATCATAATTCTAAAAGAGAAATAAAGTAAATTAAAATATAGACATTACTAGATTGTGCCAAATTACAAAAGAGTTAAATGGAAAAGCAACCAGAAAAGGATTACGACTTTTACTTAGAAGTCTCCTGGCAAGGTATTTTTAATACAGCAAATTAAAAAATGCATATAGGCTTAAATACAGATAGTGTTACAAAAAGAATACACTATAGTTTTAAATATTAAAACTTAAGTGTTAAAAATAAGATCAGTTTTATTTCCAAGAAAAAAAGTAATGTAAACTGCCAGGGAAAATGCATGTTCCATATTTTCAAAGAACAGTAAACCATAAGGTCTGTGTTTTATTTCTACTTACACATATTAATAAAACACAGAGAGGTAAACAAATAAAAACAATCTTTCGCCAATACTATAAGATTTCCGTGGAAGATGACAGATACATTTATAAGTTAATGGGTAAAATTAAAATCAAATTAAGTCTCAAGAGTAGGAGAAAAAACACCCAACTCTGCACTGAGGCAAAACAGTAAGTTCACTAACTTTTCCCAAATACCCCACCATGTGGAGTGAAGATACCCCTACATCAGTCCCTGGTGCAATCACTGGCAAACCATTTCCAGTCTTCGAGGAATCCATCATTCCGAGTCATTGGCTACTATATTTCACTTGAAACATGTCAATATCACTAACGATTTTTCAATGAACCCTGGAAAAAAAAAGTCAATAAACAATTAAATAAAAATCCTATTTCATTTGAAATAGAACTTTGGTATTTTACAAGATGTGTATATATTAAGTATATTCTGAGAACAATATATCCTAGGATAAACATATTCTGAGACTAATCTTGAAGTGGAAAAATATTTAAATATACTTATAAATCTAGCAACTTTGTGGGGAGAGAGCAGAGATTGGCAATAGGACTGGTTTTCAAAGGCTCATTTCTAAGCATATTTATTAAAACTTGTAAGAGATAACTATTATTTAAAGTTATTTTTTATTGATCGGATTTAGAGTTCATGCACAATTCAAAACAAATGTGAGCACTACACTAAGAAAGTACTTTAAAACTTCAGATCCATGTGCCATTACTCGACAGGGACCAAACATTCCTAGTGCTTCACCAAGAATGATGCTACATTTTAAATGCTGCCAACAAGATACTATTACACATTAAAATGACATCTACCAGAACAAAAAATATAAACACTGTTACAGTACAAATTACACATGTTACAAGCCTGTTCTGAGTGTAGTACCATGGCCTAGAATCACATTCAGGAAAGTCAAAATTATGAGACTAGAGCAGTGTTAGAAAAGTGATTGTTAAAAGTAGTGAAGATATGGATTTAAAATACAGGAAAACCAGAGACAGGAGACCTATAAGCACAGTGAATCACCACTTAGCAGGGCTGCGGTAAAATAATTTCAAACAAAAGTGTTTCCCAAACCTAAGAAACCATGATTCTGTAATAGCCATCTAATGGGAAGCTGCAGTTCACAGGTTCACTTGAAAAACTAGTTAAGTGCCCTGGCCGGTGCATCTCAGTGGATTGAGCACCAGACTGAGAACCAAAGAGTCACCAGTTCGATTCCCAGACAGGGCCGCAGTGCGGGTGCACAAGAGGCAACCACACATTGATGTTTTTCTCCCTCTATCCCTCCCTTCCCCTTTTTCTAAAAATAAATAAAATCTTTAAAAAAAATAAAGAAAAACTAGTTATGCTATTCTGTTCCGGCTGTAGAAACTTTATATACTTTCAAGCCATGGAATAATTAAAAAATAAATATAAATGCTTTTTGAAAGTGTCAGTGTGTCTCAATTTCCTATCCTCAAGAAATTATCAATAAGGCAAGGTTTCTCAACTACAGCATTGGACATTTCGGACCAACACATTCACTGTTGTGAATGGTGTGCTGTACACTGTATGTGACGTTTAGTAAAATCTATGACCTCTACTCACCACCTCAGTTTTGACAATCAAAAATGTCTCCTGGGAGGCAAAATGGAGAACCACTGCCAAAAGGTTAAAAACAAGTTTGGTGCTTAATTTTTTTTTCTTTTTAGGCTCACACACAGCAGTTTATTATCTTCGGCTGGTTGTATTTATAATTTGCCTATGAAAGAGAGCTATATAGGAAAAAGTCAAACTTCGATGGTTTCAGAGTAAAGGATGGGGCTTTACACCTGCAAATCTGGTTGCAGCAATTTCTTTGTAAAATTGGTTGTTCTAAGAAGTACAGGCACTAACACATGTAAAATGTTTAGCATCTGATACACAGTAAATTTTAACTGTTATATATTTGGTACTAATTTTATACTTCACTCTAGAAAATATGAAACCTATCTTGTATCATTCTCAAAAAAAAAACAGGTAATCTCTGTATCTTGAATAAATTGCTTTTAACAAAAATTTCCATTTGCTTTAGGGATCAAGAAAACTTTTCCACGTGGTTCTCCCTGGCTCTCAATTATAAAAGTGAAACAGGAGGAGCATTCAAATCTGCTCCCCTAATTCCACCACTATTTCAATGAGAAAAGCAGGTTGGTGGTTGAAATCCCATACATACAGAACGCCCTCTCCCCCAAGGAAAATTCACTTAATAAGGTAACAGAAGTGGGCTATTCAGGTCTTCCAAATACAATTTCCTTTGTCTTCTCTTCAAAAAATAACTAGCTTCTCTTTCATATCTCATCTATATTTTGGCATGCCCATCCTTCGAAACACATACACTAGAAAATGTGAGTTGTTCTCTTTCACTTCCCTCTTCTTCACGCAGAAGTCACCAGTTATGTGGACAGTTCTTTGGAAGTGTCTCAAATCCCTACCTCTTTCCATGCCATCCTACCCCTTATCACTGCCAAAGTGATGCTTCTATAAAACAAGTCTGTTTGTCCCCGTCCAGCTTAAGATCAACTCTTAATACCAACCTGATTATTGTCCAGACAGCGCAGTGTGACCTGAAGGTAGTACTATGACCTAAAATAAATGTCATTGAATTGTCACCTCACAGTATGATCCTCTACTATTCACCTTCCCCCAGCATCTTTCTTCTGGCACTCCCTTTTTCATTACTTCTGTGAGCCACTGATACTCCAGAAGCCCGAGCGTGAATTACTGACCCCATATGGACCCACGGTCCGCGTGCAAAGTAGCAAAACCCAGAGAACAAACAATTCCAAGAGGAGCCTCATATGTATTTGAGCTTGCCCTCCAAAGCCAAACGGGGTCAGCACGTGCAAAGGTGAAGCCACAACAGACTTGAAGCAGAGGAATGGGGTCGGCTTTGGCACCCAACTGGGTCGGGTACGAAACCTAGCCTGTGGGCTAGGACCCACAGTGGTCAGTTTCAAACCCCAACATCGGAAACCCCAAGACGCGCTGGATTCCGTTAACCCTCCCAAATCTACACTCTCTTCTCAAGAGGAGAGAACTACTCTGGTTTCTCTTCAGCATTTACCTCTCTGAGACCAGACAAACGTAAATCTAAATCTCTTATCTACACATCTTATTCCTCAATCCCTCCCACAGGAACCTTGTCCCCCCCCTTCCCCCTCCCAGCCCAGCCCATCCTTTCAGCGCGCACATTGCTCCACAGATCAACCCGCTTCTGTCCCCTTTTCTTATTTCGAGAGCTGAAACACACCTTCACCCTTAGCCGCGGCGGGTACTCTTCTTTGCACGGGTTCGATTCGAACTCCAGTTCCACCGCACAGTGCAACGTCCACTCCACGTTCAACCACAGCCTGCTCCTCCCCCACTGACCTCCCCGCTAGCCAAGCAGCTTCCGATTTCAGTCCGCGGCAAAGAAGTTCCCCTTCCTACTCGGCACGAGCTGGAAAGGATTAGGTACGTCCCTAAGAGGGGCGGAAGGCGATTACCGAAGGACTTCCGCTACGCTGCGGCAGAGGTGTGCCATTTGCCTGGCTTCCGCAGCCGCAGTTTCATTCGTGTTGACGACTTGGGGCGGGGCCGGTGGGTGCAGAGCCCGCCATCAGTGAGTGGCTGGGTTGAGGGAGGCGACATTTCTGGAAGCTGCTGGAAAGCGCTGGAGTGGCGGAGGTGACGTAAATTGGGGTGGGGCGTGATTAAACTAGTTCGCTGTCGGCCGCGGAGGGATTACGCAGAGGAAAGAGACTGCTGCGATAATGCTGCCTGTCCCGCGGGACCTGAGTCGGAAATCTATGTGCAAAGGGGTGACCTGGTGGGCGGGCGAGGGACAGCCTCCTCAGCCGGCGGAGGGTGCAATGGAGGTTCTTGGCGGGCGCGTCTTTGAGGAACCCTGGTGTTGGCGATTGTGGGTCGCGCGAGGCCTCCGTGGGCCGTTCTCCTAAATTCTCTGAGAGTCGACCCGCCCGAGTGCGTACTCACAAAGGGTCACCACACACGGAGCTGCCCCTCCCTGTTTCCCCAAACCCCTTCTTCGAGGCCAGGGGCTTTTTCTGTCCGGATTCTGGGACTTTTCTGCTCCTTTCCTCCCTCCCAGATCTTCTAACGGTAAGGAGAGTAGCCGAAGCACAGAGAGTCAGCTGTCCACGACCCGTTCTAACTAGTAAGCCTCTGTTCTTAGCCTGCCGCCCTGACTTCTGCCTCCTGCCTTGTTTTAACTTAGGATAAAGGGGGAGTTCTCATTTAGTTTGTTAACTTTAGGGCTCTGCTTTCCTAGGAAGGACTAGTGGTGTGAGGGACGTCGTGGCCACGTGTGCGATTTCCTAGTCTGCATTCTGAATCTTGGGGGCCGTGTAGTTTTTTCAGTCAGTTGGTTCTAGTTCTAGAGTATAATATGCAGTTTCTGACCAGTTCTTTACAGAGTAACCATCGGCAATTTCGGACCTTTTTTTTTTTTTAGTGATCTCAAACTTAATGGTCATATTGTGGAATAATGCTGATCATTTTGATAGGATGGTATACAGGAAACTTCCTGTGTACTAAGAACTTCAGTAAAAATGATTTTAGTTTTTGATACTTCTGAATGCAAATGGTCAAGAAATCCACAGGGAGTTTGTTACGTTTTTTTTCCAGACTGAAATATAGCCTGGTTAGTTTTTGTTTACTGTTTTTGTTATACTAGATCAGCCGTTTTCAACCATTTTCATTTCACAGGACACACAAACTAATTACTAAAATTCTGCAGCATGCTGGAAAATAATATTTTTTCCTGATCTGATTTTAAAAATGGGTATAATTTTGACTCATTCACACTGGATGGCTATTTTGTTGGCCGTTGTCATTTTTTAATTTGATAGGCCAAGGGAAAAGAAGTCAATGCCCCTAAGTAGTCAGATATTGGTTGCATGTTTTAAAAAATCTTGGAGCACACCTGTTGAAAATCGCTGTACTAGATTATTAATGTGCTGGTGTATGGTTATCTAATTAATTAGGTTTTTAAAAAGTGAGTTAGAATATGACAACGTAGTTCCTTCTGAAATAGTAGCTAAAACTCAGAGTTTTTCTTGTTCACCATTGCTCTTTCCATTTTTTTGAAGTAGGGCACACTTTTTTGGTAGACACTTGCTAAATACGAATGTCATAAACTGAACAAAGTAATTGATTCAGTTAAAATGTTAAGATTGAAAAGTCACCATTCCCAAACTGAGTTATATTAATCAAACATTGTTGTCTATAAAGTTGATCTGTAGTCTTTTAATGCAAATTTTATTTTATTTTTTTGCCAGGAAAAAATATGTAATTGTAACAAAATGGGGGGTGGAACTTGGGTTGTGAAAAGAAATGAAGGAATTTTAGTATGTTCCAGAGCTTTTCCTGTGCAAAAGGTAGAAAAAGTAATATAAGGCTTTGTAAGAAAAAGGAAGGATACTTATGTAGAACAGTCAATCAGGAGAAATTGACAACAAAATTCTTTTGTATATCTTAGAAAAATGGTACCATGTTCAGAAAATTATATACATTTCTTCTTATTTATTACTGGTGTATTTGTAATGCCTTTTTTTGTACTACACTGGTCCCCAAAAGAGTACTCTTACCTTCCAGTAGGATTAAAGCTCATTGCTTCTATCCCCTTTCAGGAGTGTGGTACAGATTTTTATTTTTTTCCATTTAAATACTAACATGATCTAATCACAGGGAGCTTTTATTAAATTAATCACCAACAAGCAGCTACCATAGGAATAGTGTTGCAGGATTAGGATTTTCTTTTTCTTTTTTCCATTTTTCTCTTCTCGTAATGTCAGCTTTTGCCCCCTCTGCCAGGGTGGATTCCTAAATCACAAAACAAGTCTTCAGCCAAATCTGGGATGTAAAAACTGCCTGCTTGTTGTTCTAGTCTCATCAGAAAGATGAGAGTTGAAGTGACTAACCATATTTTCTAGCAGCAGCTTTATGAGTACAGTCTGTAATTTTTTAACCTGATTCCAACATTCAGAAGGCTTTGAAACCCAAAAACTTTTTAAACTTGGATACAAAATACATTTGACAGCAAATATGGCCTGAACTATGAAGAAGTTATATATGGTCTTTATCACACATGTTTTGCTAAAGAAATAATTATGTTTAATTATGGGGTGTGGCTCTTGGCCACTGGTATGTTAGGTGTTATATAATGGTTTGTTTACCTTATGACATTTTTAAAGTTCCAAGAAATTATTTTAAAGCGCATCCATCCCTTGGGTTTTGGTTAAGGAATGCGAACATGTATTAATATTTTTGGCAATACAGTTGTGCTAGGCATTTGTATATTTAAAAAATTAATACAGGGAA
Organism: Tonatia bakeri; assembly: GCA_004024845.1. NCBI lineage: Eukaryota > Metazoa > Chordata > Mammalia > Chiroptera > Phyllostomidae > Tonatia > Tonatia bakeri. The sequence goes on along the minus strand of PVIA01002039.1, from coordinate 30,778 downwards.
ATTCTTTTCCTCAGTGAATTTACTTGAGTTAGAAGGATAGAAAAAAGTACATTTATCATACTGTACTGTGTTTGTTCATAGAGGTATGCATAGCCTCTTAGTGTAGCTATATAGAAATCAAACTAGATATTAGTCATCTGAAGGTTTGAGAGTATTTTGTACTTAAGACTCTTAAAATTTAGGTAGAATGTGACAACCCATTATGAAGCCTAAACTTACCTAGCTTTGTTTTGCCCAGACAAAATAAGACAGTATGATAAGGAAGAGTGATAGAGTAGATACTGGAATATCTGATTTCTAATACTAACTCTTCTCTGTGACCTTACACAAGTCACTTAATCTTCAAGGCCTTGATTTACACTGTGAAAAGTTTGGAATAGATGAGTCTCTTAAGGAAGGTACCTTTTAGTCCCAACATTCTACTTGCAGGTATTTCCTTTAGACTATACCAATTTTTTTTTTAAGATTTATTTATTGATTTATTTTTAGAGAGGGAAGGGAGGGAGAAAGAGAGAGAGAGAGAAACATCAATGTGTGGTTGCTGGAGGCCGTGGCCTGCAACCCAGGCATGTGCCCTGACTGAGAATCGAACCTGCGATGCTTTGGTTCACAGCCTGCACTCAATCCACTGAGCTACTCCAGCCAGGGCTAGAATATACCTACTTTTTATAAATGTTTTCTGTTAAGAATATGATCTTATTTCATCTCGAACTGCTGATCTACATTTTGTGTCTTCCTTTGGATTAGGTAATACATTCACATGGTTCAAAATTCAAAAAATAAAAAAGATAAGCAGTTAAAAATCTTCCATACTTATTCCTCAACCACCAATTCTTTGACAAGGCATTAGCTAATGCCAACAGTTATATATTTTTCAAAACAAAATTTTTGCATGTACAAGCAAGTAAGTACTATATGTATTTTATTTATCTCTCCCCTGTTTTTCACATAAATGATACATACTGTGCATAGTTTATTCAAATTTTTCACCGATTTTACAAGTTGTTCTATCATTACAAAAGTGTATCTTCATTCTTCTTTATGGCTACATAATATTTCATTGTGTGATGTACCATTTCATCAGTTCCTTCCTTTTGGATATTTAGGTTTTTTTCTGATTCTTATTTAAAGTATTAATGCAATGAATAACTTTGTACATTGATTATTTTCCATATATGTGTATATACTTGTGCCCAAGGCAGTGGCATAGCTCTGTTGGAGTAATGGCATATTTAATAAAATGTTATTTAATAACCAATAACAGATTGGTAAATTGGGGTCTCAACAATGTGTTTCTTGGGCTCCATCAACTTTGACTTAAAGTGTTCCATATGCTATAGTAGAGTGGTATAGTGGAGTCAACACCCTACTTGGTTCTATAGTAAACATGAAATAAATCACATCACCTAAGTGGCTGTCTCTTCATTTGAGCCTTTGATGATGCAAGTGGATTATGTGTAGGGACCTTGACCTAAACAAAAATTTTAATTTTCTTTTTTTTTTTAGATTTTTTTGCCAAGCATGTATACTTGTAGTAGAATTTGTGTATGATATAATTTCTTTTTTCTTTTTTGGTGATATTGTTTATCTTTTATTTATTATTTAAAATATACTTTATTGATTATACTATTACAGTTATCCCATTTTATCCCCCTATATTCGCCTCTGCCATGCACCCCCCCCACCAGCATTTCCCCCCCTTTCTTAGTTCACTTCATGGGTCATACGCATAAGTTGTTTGGCTTCTCCTTTTCCTACACTGTTTTTAACCACCCCTTGTTTTGTGCCTTCTGTTTATGCTTATTCCCTGTACCTTTTCCTCCATTCCCCCCTCCCCCTCCCCACTGAGAACCCTCCATGTGATCTACATTTCTGTGTTTCTGTTCCTGTTCTAGTTGTTTGCTTAGTTCATTTTTGTCTTTGTTTTTTTAAGTTTGGTTGTTGATAGTTGTCAGTTGTAATTTTATTGTTCATAATTTTTATCTTTTTCTTAGATAAATCCCTTTAACATTTCATATAATAAGGGCTTGGTGATGATCAACTCCTTTAACTTGTCCTTATCTGGGAAGCACTTTATCTGCTCTTCCATTTTAAATGATAGCTTTGCTGGATAGAGTAATCTTGGATGGAGGTCCTTGCTTTTCATGACTTGGAATACTTCTTTCCAGCCCCTTCTTGCCTGCAAGGGTTCTTTAGAGAAATCAGCTGATACTCTTATGGGAACTCTTTTGTAGGTAACTGTCTCCTTTTCTCTCACTGCTTTTAAGATTCTCTCCTTATCTTGAGTCTTGGGTAATTCAGTTATGATGTGTCTTGGTGTGTGCTTCCTTGGGTCCAACTTTGTTGGGACTGTCTGAACTTCCTGGACTTCTTGAAAGTCTATTTCCTTTGCCAGATTGGGGAAGGTTTCCTTCATTATTTTTTCAAATAAGTTTTCAATTTCTTGCTCTTGCTCTTCCTCTTCTGGCACCCCTATGATTCAGGTGTTGGAATATTTAAAATATCCTGGAGGTTCCTAAGCCTTTCCTCATATTTTTGAAATCTTGTTTCTTCATTCTGTTCCACTTAAATTTTGTTTCTTCCTCCTGGTCCAAACTGTTGATTTGAGTCCCGATTCCCTTCCCATCACTGTTGGTTCCCTGTACATTTTCCTTTACTTCACATTGCATAGCCTTCACTTTTTCCTCTTATTTTGTGACCATACTCAACCATTTCTGTAAGCATCCTGATTATCAGTGTTTTGAACTCTGCATCTGATAGGTTGGCTATCTCTTCATGTAGTTGTATTTTTTCTGGAGCTTTGATCTGTTCTTTCATTTGGGCCATTTTTTTTGTCTTGGCGCACCAGGTACATTATAAGGGGCGGAGCCTTAGGTATGCGCCAAGGCAGGGCAACCTATGTCGCTGCTTTGTGGCGCTGTATGTAGGGGAGGGGTCAGAGAGGGAGCAATGCCACTCACTCTGCATTTGCCCAATTTATCTGCATGCAAATATGAGACTGCCCTGGTCTTCTAACCATCATCTTGCCGTGAGTCCTCTCTGCTCTGGCTGCCTATCTCCACCCTTCCTACTAGTCTTGATAAATGTTTCCTCTTTAACCTTTGGTTGTCAGACTTCATACAGTTCGATTTTCTGGTACTTCTGGTGGTTTTTGTTTTTAAATTTGTTGTCCTTCTGGTTGTGTGAGGATCAAAGTGTATCTACCTGTGCCTCCATCTTGGCCAGAAGTATATGGTGTAATTTCTTTGTATTTTTTCTTTACCAATAAGAAAGCTAAGCCTAAAAGAAGTAAACAATTTACCCAGATTTGCACGACAAAGTGGCAGAACTGGGACTAGAACCTACATCTTTTTTCTAATCCAGGACTCTCTAGTATATCACATGCTCTCATAATTTAACATGTTGTGTTTAACAGATCTGAGCATGCCCAATGGTTAGGGACTACTTTAGATACATTTACTATGGCTAGGCTCTAGCAGGGGTGTCCAAGCTGCAGTCCAGGGGGTGCATGCATTTCAGAATGGTTGTGAATGTGGCACAACACATAATTGTAAATTTACTTAAAACATGAGATTTTTTTTGTGATTACATGTTGCAGTATATTTAATGTGTGGCCCAAGACAACTCTTCTTCCATTGTGGCACAGAGACACCAAAAGGTTGGACACCCCTATGAGCAACCTGGAGTTCAGAAAACAGCAGTGCTTTCTTCTGGTGGCAAAATAATGTTCTATAAGTAATTATTGAAGTAATCACACAACATGTTGATTAGCAATCAGGAGGGCTCCAAAGGAAAAAAAATTAAAGCTGATATGGAGAAACACTTCTAATTGGGACATATGTGTCACTTTCAGATGAGTTTATCAGTTATAAGGACAGGAAGGAAATTAGAATTATTTGGAAACAGTCTTATATTCCCCGGAGTTCGTACCATCACTTAATTTAGCCAGGAAAACCATCAGAAAAGGGGAAGTGGGGATAGAAATATTGGCAAATGTGCTGTAGTGACTATTCCCTTGAAGCTGCCATTACAACCCCTGACATTACTGTCACACTTTTTGGGCTTTAACTCTGCTGGCTTGTCAGGCTGTACACTCTATTTGAGCAGCCCTGTGCCCTCTACCCCCACTCCAATTCCTTACTACCACTTGCTGTCTGTTTTCTTCTTTTATACATATATTGTATGTCTCTACTAGCTTGTGAGCTCTCTGAGGGCAAGGACTACGTCTGTCTTGTTCACCATTACATATGTATTGCCTGGTATATAGTACATATTTTTAATGAATGAATTATCTTAGTGGTTCCCAATTCCCAATATATGTGGCTGTCTAAACTTAAAATGTAAGAATTTCATCAGTGTATTACCCCATGTACTTATATTTGTTACTTCAGGTTGGTTTGGTAGAAGTGTTTGTAACATGTTTATCTTGTTGAGAAAAATATTAACTTATTTGTGAATGTTCAAGGAAGTATGCTAAATACTGGATAAATACAAAGGTGAATAATGCTTATTCTTATCCCCAAAGAGAAGTAGAAACATCTGTAAATAAGTAGCTTTCATGTAAGGCAAAATGAAGTGAATGTTAAATAGAGTTGTACAAGCAATGTTCTGTAGCAGTAATGAAGAAATGATGATTAATTTTAATTATAGGAGGGGCCTCTTAGAATTGAATTTTGACTTTGGTGATGAAGATAGAAAAATAGAACTGAAATCCCTCTATATGCAGAATAAAAAGGAATAAATGTTTAGATTCTTTTTTAAAAGACCTTAAAATAGTGATATTTATTGCAAAAAGTCTTACAAAAGCATTGCCATAAAGTAATCTTTAAAAATATCAGTTGTTAATAAAATTATTCTGGTCTTATTGCTGAGTAATATTCATTGTGTAGATATACCACATCTTTATCCATTTATCTATCATGTTGCTTCCAGCACAGGGAATATCACAAAATAATTTTGTAATAACTTTGTACAGTGATAGATGGTTACTAGACTTACTGTGGTGATCACATCATAAGGCATACAAATAAATGTCAAATACCTAGGTTGTACACCTGATACTAATATAATATTTTATGTCAATTATACTTTAATAAAAAATTGTAAAATGATAACCATTTTACTCAGTTCATCCTATGAGATGAACCCCTTTATTTCATTCATTTTATTTCATTATGAACTCATAAATAAGCAATTATTTTGTAATTTAGATTTCATTTAATATATAAAATAATTTTAGGCTTTGTAAAATAGCAAAAATAGCAATGCAAGTTAGAGGGAACTTGAAGTGATCATTGAATTAAAGAATGTAAGATTCGTGTGTATAAAAAGCATTTATAGCCCTGGCCAGTGTGGCTCAGTTGATTGGAGCATCATCCCATGCACCGAAGGTTTATGGGTTTGATTCCTGGTCAGGGCACGTACCTAGGTTGCAGATTTGATCCCCTAGTAGGGGCATGTACTGGAAGCAACTGATCAATGTTTCTCACATCATGTTTCTCTCTGCCTCCCAACCCCTGCTTCTCTCTCTAAAATCAATAAATGTCCTTTAAAAAAAAACATTTATATAAAAAGCATCCTCTTTTTAATGCTTTCCAACAGTGGAAAAGACAATAATTTGAAGATTATGGCAGAAAATGTTTTAACTGAATGCTTCAATGTGTTTTGGAATTCTAGCAATAAACATCATTGAGTCAGTTTGCATTTTAAGTTGCTAAAAGAATGCTCATTAAGTTGTTTAAAGAATTTATACATGGAAGACCAGTTATAGAAGCCCTAATAAGCAAATTTTTATCAGTATTTAAGCTATTTAGTACACAGAAGAGTGTATAGAGCGTATGATCTGGCACCAGACCAGTGGGCTCGTTTGGCCATTATAATTTCCAGTCATGTAGGCATATTTAACAGCAGCTTTTATGCTCAAGTATCAGGAAGGCACTATTTTGCTAATCAGGAAAGAAATTTCAGAGAATTCATTTTACTTCTCAAATGTAATTTGTCATGATTAATCAATAAAATGATGTTTGGTTTAGGTGCTGATTAGCTTTAAGATGAGATCTCCCATGAATTCTTACAGCAAATGAGAGGTGGTAGTATATTTTTTCTGAATATGCAGTATATAAATCCTGAAAGTTGCTCACTTGGCAGTTAAATGAAAAGAAATTTTGGAATAAATTATTTTATGAAAATTCAAGGGCAGAGAGATAGGAAAGTTGGGAAATGTTAATCTTAGGCTATTGTGCTAGGAATAATAAATATGTTTACTACCTTCTAAAACTTCCACAGAACAAATTAAATGGCATGACAGAAAGAATCAGCCAGATCTATTTTATAAGACGGGTCTTTTCAAATGTCTTTCATAGAGACCAAAGATACATGATAGCCAAATGCAATGCAAAGACTTTGATTAAATCATGATTTTGGTGGGGATGGGGAGGGAAACTGCTGTCAAACACATTAGAGGAATTTGGATATTTTTTGGTTTCCTAGGTGTATTCATGGTTATTACCATTATTTAGGAGAATGGCCTTTTTTCTTTAAAGAGGTGTATCCAAAGTGTATTTAGAGGTAAAATTATCTTCAATATGTGTGTGCACAAATGTGTACATATAGGAAAAACATAATATGATAGTGTTAAATGTTGAATCTGTGGTAGATATAAGTTGGGGGTTATCATACTATAAACTTTTCTGTGTGTTTGAGTATGTAAAGCAATAAGTTGGGAGAAAATAGTCCCCTCTAGAAAGCATTTATCACTCACTCCTATTCTCAGTTCTACCTCAGGCCTTCTTCACCTGTGTAGTATCTTCTATCCTCCTCTTTAAACATAGGAATGCCTCAAAGCTTTTCTCAGTTTGTATTCAACCCTAAATAATCTTACCTGTCCTATAGCTTGGAACACTGTAGATGCTAAGCTTCCTAAGTTTATATCTTCAACCCCAACCTCATCCCTGAACTTCAGATTCATATATCCATCTGCCCACCTGGTATATTCCCTTTGTGCCAAGTAGATAGAATTTTAAATTTAATAATGTATAAAACTGAATATTTGAGTCACATCAGTCACTTTTGCTCACCCCCAAATAAAACAAAGCACCTGTTCCCTACCTGCTACTCCCACATTCTTCCACATTTTCACAGAGCAAGATGAGAAACCTTGCTCTCTGATTCCTCCTTTTTGTCCTTTGTGCTGTACATTTAGTCGCTCAGCAAATATGGTCAGCTCTACTTTTAAAATATATCCATGATCTAAGTACTCCATTTCTCACCACTACCATCTGAATCCAAGCCACCATTCATTCCATCATAGATTATTACAACAGTTTCTCAACTTTGGCACTATGTGACATTTGGGGACAGTACTTCATTTGGGGGGAGTGGGCTGTTCTGTGCGTTGTAGGATGCTTAGCAGTATATATAGCCTCTTCCCACTGGATGCAGGTAGCAACCCCTCTTCCACAGTTGTGACAACCAAAAGTGTCACCAAACAGCTAAAATGTCCCTTGGAAGCAAAACTGCCTCCAGTTGAGAGCCAGTGGATTGATTATAGCCATGGCCTCCTGTTCTCCTTGCTTCCTTCCTTCTCTCCCTAGTTTATCCTCCATCTAACAAGCAAGTTGTCATGTAAACACGTAGATCATTTCATACCTTTCATCAAAACATTCCAGTGGCTTCCCATCTCGTTAGAATCAAATCTATAAATTTCTACAGATTCCTTTTCTGCATGAACACACATATAAGTGAAGATCATTTTTTTCTTGTGTAGAGCTGTTTTCTTTTGCAAATTATCAAGGGCACCCTTTCAACTAGGTAAATGGAACCCTTTACCCTGCCTTATTTTTCTTTACTGCATAATTTATCACTGCCTTACATGTTGTAGTTGTTGAATGAATGGTAAGGTGAGAAGTACAATGGTAATAATGTACACAAGATGCACAATTTTAATAATGTACACAATTGCAGTAATGTACCAAGATAAGTGCTAAAATTTCAAGAAAGGCTTAGCCCCTAACCTAGCCCCAGAAATTGAAGGGTCTCCCAGAAAAAAAAAATGCCTAAATAGAATTTACTCTGATAGTATAGAGAAGAGAGAGGTCAGTAACAGTAGAGAGGGAGGAGGAAGAGTGGCTCAAATGATTAGTTCAGTTTTGAACTGATACCAAGGTTCCTCCGTGAGGAGATTGTTCTCTTGGGTCTTGATCTCAGGAGGAATGGTGGGACTGGAGGTACAGATTTCAAAATAATAGACAGCAATGAGGGGATGTTTACATTGTCAAAATTGGAAGGAAAGCTTTGTTATTTAGTATGATAAAGTTGAATCAAGTGCCACAGGATGGGGAAATGAAAGGGTAGAGACTGCTGACCTGTTTCTCTACGATGACAAGGGGAACAAAGGAGATAGGGTTATGTGGTCATCTGTACTTTAGAGCTCGTGGTCTTCCTCAGGGCTTACCAAAGTGTTGATTAAACAAATAGAGCCTGCTAGGTATGACAGTTCACACAGGCTGGAAGGTTATTTTAACTATTAGGTATTGGAAAAATCACTTTTTCAAACTTGGAGATCTTTTGAGAGGTGCTTTAAAGTATGGTTTATGATGTGTTCTTTTTATCTCATTCTTAAACTTTTAATTTGGGATTGTAAACTATGTTCTTAGTATAATCAAAATAGTCATTTGTTGTACAACAAACCACTCCAAAACTTTGGGGCTTTAAAAAAAATGGTTTATTATTGCCCTAACTGGTATGGCTCAGTCGGTTGGGCATCATCCTACAAACCAAATTGTTGTAAGTTTGATTCTGGGTCAGGGCACATACCTAGGATGCAGGTTTAGTCCCCAATCAGGGTGTGTATAAAAGACAACTAATTGTTTTTCTCTCACAAGGATATTTCTCCCCCTCTCTTTCTCCCTCCCTTCCTCTCTTAAAAAAAAAAAAAAAAAAAAAAAAAAGCATGTTTTTGGGTGAGGGTTTAAAAAAGGGTTTTTTTTATTTCTCACGATTCTGTAGGTAACTGTGAAGTTGTTCTGCTTGTCTCACCTGGGTCTGCTCCTGTAGCTGCAGTCAGTCTAGTATGTGCACACTGCATGTCTGGGGCTCATGTGCTGCTTGTCAGCTGGGCCTCTTTGTCTCCCAAAGGTCTCTCGTTGGTAGTCTCTCAGACTTTCTAACATGGCAGCAGAAGTGTTCAAGAGGATAAAAGCAAAAGGCTTCAGGGCTTCTTCTGAGACTGTCAGAAGTTGCCAAACATCACCTCTGCTGCATTCTACCATACTGTTATTTATGCAGATTAACTCATTTAAACCTTACAACTATGCTATTAAAAGTAGATACCAATGATACCTTCATTTTTAAAATGAGGCGACTAAAGCTCAGCACTATTTTGACCCATGAGTACAGGCAAGCCACAGAACCAGACATGGGTTTTAATCTCTCTTATCACAAATTTGTTAACATTAATGTATCTGATCCTAATTCCTCAACTGTAAAATGGTGTTAATACTCCTGTGCAGAATTATTTTTAGGATTTAATAATTTGATTTCTTTATTTAAAGATTTTATTTATTCACCTTCAGAGAGAAGGGAAGGAAGGGAGAAATAGAGGGAGAGAATCATCCATGTATGGTTGCCTTTTGCACGCCCCCAACTGGGGGACCTGGCCTGCAACCTAGGCAAGGGCCTTGACTGGGAATTGAACCAGTGATGCTTGGTTCATAAGCCGGTACTCAATCCACTGAGCCACACCAGCCAGGGCTAATAATTTGATTTCTAAAGTGCCTAGCAGAGTGCATGATAGAGAGCAGGTGCTCAAAAATGTTAGTTTCACACCTTCCTCTTACTCTTCTTAAGTTTCTTTATTAAATGTTTTTATACATGGCTATTTGTCTCATTATCCTAAAAATATTTCAAATGTACTAGCCTAGAATTATTATTAAAGGAGACTGTCATTAACATTCCAGTAGCAGAGTGGCAATAAAAAATATTCCATTCCAATGCAATTAGTTATTTGAAGACTGCAATCTTAGCTGTTCTACCCTAAGGTGTTACTGGCTGATGATCACCTAATATATTACTCTTCCAGAAGTTACTTACATTTTCAGAGGAAATAAAATGCCAGTGAAGGAATAAAATAGAATTTTAGATTTTGTGGCAAGCCAGTGAGGAAACTAAGATTAGGAAAGATTTTTTTTATGGTGTTCTTGTGGTCTACCTGTCACCATGGGCCAGCTTTGGCATGTTACCAAGTAACTCACCACGCTTTGTACATTTTATAGATTTGGGTTTCCATAGAAAACAGAGGAGATGCCTTTAAATAAATTCATATCATCATGCTATATTATTTCATTTGCATATATGACATTTAGATAAACACAGATGCAATTACTGTACTATAAATAAAACTACAGTGCTGACAAATTAAGGTTTGGGGCTGTTAGGGGCTGAACTGTGTGCACCCCCACCCCTGCACCACCCAATTCATATATAGAAGATTTAACCCCAGTATCTCAGAATGTAACTATACTTGGAGCTAAGATCTTTAAAGGTGATTAAGTTAAAATAAACTCTTTATGGCAGGCCCTAATCCAATATGACTGGTATCCTTATAAGGAGATTAGGACACATGCACAGGTACCGTGAAGACCACATGAAGATCCAGTGAGAAAGTGACCATCTGCAAACTAAAGAAAGAGGCCTCAGAATACATCAAAACAGACGACACCTTGATCTTAGACTTCCAGCATCCAGAATTGTGAGAATATAAATTTCTGTTATTTAAGGCACTCAATTGTGATATTTTATTATGACTGCCCTAGAAGACAATATGAGGCCCATTTTCTACCCTTATATACGATGTTTAATGTTATTTTTTCAAAACCAAAAATTTTTGGTTTAGGGAAAACAGGAATGGATTATAGGAACCATTTTTTTAAAAAAAATGGCTAAGTTATATGATCTGCTTTTTGAAATAGACCAGGTTAGAAGTGTCATCTTATCCTTTATTTTATCCCATGACCATAACCCCTTTTCCTTTCATTTCTCTATCCTTTTCACCCTGCCCTACACCACTCTATCCCATTCCAACATGAATTCATACCAGATGGCTGGCTTTTTCAACTTCAGTCTTTATATTTTCAGGTATATTCTCAAGCCTTAGCTGTTTTTCCGAGGCAGCAGGTAAATCTTCCAAGTTGTTTTTCTATCTTCACTTTGTAAAAGACACATGAGTAGCCTGACTGAAGAAGGAAAGAGGACTTTAAGCATTTATGGAGCACCTATTTTATGCTAGGCACTATGGTACTTTACGTAAACCATGTCCTTTAGAGAGAAAACAGCAGTGGTCTAATTTGGAAAAAGAGAAGGAAGAGCAACTGTGACAGCCTTGTGACATCACTTTAGAACTTCTGAGTCTTTGGCCATTGCCCTACTTTTTATATACTTAGCCCTGCCATTATCCAGATCCATAGTACCTGGTGGTTATGTACTTAGGGTTATATACTAACCCTAACTACAGAGTCCAGCAGAAGTTAATGCCTGCTTGACTGTGTTTGGTAGGGTATGTGAATGTCTCGCACAAGATGGACAACAATTTGAACATTTCATCTAAAACATCGCATGGTATGCTTGAGTGTGATATTGTTATCTTACAGAATTACATGATTATAATCTTGTAATAAAAGATTGCATAATAAAAAAAGGATTATTTTGCCATTATTATTATTTGTGCCAGACCCTGTATTTAAATCTCTAGATATAAATCATTTTGTGAGATGTGAAAGCAGCATATTCTTGGAGAAAGGCTCTGAAAAAGCCAGGGGGCTGCTGCTCGTGCTTCTGAAAATATGTTGTTGACAGTCATAAGTAATTGACATGCCCATGCCCCCTTCTTCATAGAGAGTAACTGAAGGAAAAATGGAGAAAGTTGCTAATCCCTGGACTATTATAACAGTTGTAATAGTCAAAAGGGATAGCTAACCCTCAGTACATTGGAATCATGCCTGATCTGGTATAAAATATCTTCCACCTAGTTGTGAAAAGACTTTTAAATAGTTTTCCATAGACTTGGAATTCTGAAGAAAAAAGGAGTTCAAGTGAAAAGATTAACTCTACACATCAGGTGTCAGCAAAATATGGCCTCTGGGTTAAATGTGTAGTGAGACCTGTTTTTTTATGTCCCTTGGGCTAAAAATTATTTTTACATTTTTAAAGAGTTGTTAAAAACAAGAGTATGTGATGGAGTTTGTATGTGGTCCACAAAGCCTAAAATGCTTACCTGACTGCAAAAAAGTTTGCCATTCCTTTCATATAGTTACGGAGGATATGTTTTGTGTTTTCTGTTGAAAGATTGGTGATATACTGTAAAAAGTAAAATGTGAGAAATCATCTTGAACACTTGTAGTGTTTCACAGAATTATTCCATTTTAGACTGGATAGAATGTTAAGAAATCATCTTCCTTATATTTGCTAGGGCTGCTGTAACAAAGTACCACAAACTGGGTGGCTTAAACAACAGAAATTTATTGTCTCACAGTTCTGGAGACTAGATATCCAAAATCACTGTGTCAATTAATGTGGTGGGTTCATCATGAGGGCTGTAAGAAGGAATCTGTTCCAGGCCTCTTCCTAGCTTCCAGTGGTTTGCAGGAAGATTTTGGTGTTTTTTGGCTTGTTGACATTATCATTCCAATCTCTGTCTTCAGGTTTAAATGGCATTTTTCCTGTACATTTCTGTTTCTGTCCAAATTTCTCCTTTTATATGGACACAGTCTTAATGGAGTATGGTCCACCCTAATGATCTCATCTTGATCATTTCCTAAGACCTTGTTTCCAGATAAAATCATATTCACACATCCTGGGCCTTAGGACTTCAGCATCTTTTTGGAGGATACAATTCAACCTGTAACATTTTCTCCTTTGTTTTACAGATAAGAACACAGAGGTCAAGAAAGTATAAAGAAGTCATTCAGGTCCTACAGCTATCTATGAAGAACTAGAATTAAAATGTAGGTCCTCTGTCTGGTCCACCTTGTTCACCTACATGCTTTACACCATAATATACAATTGATTAGTTATATTATTCCACATGTCTCCTGTGCCTTCACTATTCACAGAAGAAGAATAAACTAGAGATGGATCAGAATTAATCCATCATTTCCATTACAGAAACAAGCACATTATGCACTAATTTTACATTAAATTATATATACCATCTTAGTATATTTAGTTTAGAAAGAATTGATCAATTGTCTTGTTACTGGAGAGTGTCGAAGTGTACATGCACAGTACAAGCTAGGTGGTGGTGGTTGGAAGTTTGTGGAGAGCATCCTCTGGTGTGTATCTATGCATTGCATATTGCAACGGTTTTGCTGAGCAGGTGTTCATCCAGAAGCTCTGTATTCAACTTCTTTTTTACTTTTGGCACATCATTTCCTTAAGCTTTAATTCCCATTTCTTTAAGAGAAGGGATGAGATTTCCAGAAATCTCTTATAATTCTGGAATTCTAAGATTCTATTTCTGAATGTAATGAGACCCTCTTGCGGTATCTATTGGTTAGGGACCATACATTTAACTTAATACTAAGGAGATAAGCTGAACTTCTTTACAGACTGAAACTTACCTGGTCTGGAGCAATATATATGGTTATTAATTGTGGAGCCCTAGTATCTAATCATAAAAACTTGGTAAAGCTAGGTATACATTCTAGTGATGTTTGATTATAAGAGGGAGGGATATTTCCAGATTGTCATTTTTTTCTTGCGAATACTGGCCAGATTACTGAGTAAAGAACAAAATTTAAAAGGTCGTATACCCAGAGATAACCTAATATTTCTTATCACTGGCATCCCAAGAAATAGAGTTTCATTGTACCTCCTTTGCACTCCCTTGGTATTTTCTACCTCTTGTACAACTTTTTGTGGTAGTTAACCTGCAAGATGGCTTCCAGTGACCCATGCCCTTCATTACTCATGTACTTTCAGCCTGAAGAGGATTGACTTCTGTGATCAGTAGGATATTGTGGAAATGACATTGCTCTGAAGATATTTTTAATCGACTGTGATTAACTTCTATGAAGGCTAGAGCCACCTGGGTTGCACCTGTTGCTTCTGTTGGGAAAGGTATAAATTACCTCTACAGTTTTATTTGAATATAAATGTAATATTTTAAATAGATTTTCTTTAAAATAAAGTGTTTTAAAGATGAAACAAATACAGTTGTCTATATGGGGGATAACATTTTAACAAGCACAACAGGATCAGAAAGAACTGTTGGAGTTGGCCATCTTTAGAGAATTTACTGAGAAAGAAATGCCTTTTATTCCTACTTGCTTGTATTTTTAATTGAAAATAATTTCAAACTTACAGATAAGTTGAAAAAAATAACATGAGGAACACCTGTGTACCTTTTACCTAAATTTACCCATTAAGATTTTGCCTCTCACTTTATCATGTATGCTTCTCTGTGCTCTCTGAATGCTTGCATCTGTAAGTACTGTGTATATATACACGTGTACTTGTGTATGTATTAGTTTGTCTGGAAAAATTCCAGCCATTATTAATATAATGTGAATGTTTTGCACAACATTGATGTAACCTGGCAGACAAGGATAGTGGATTGGAATGCGCATGCATGAACAATGATGACTTCACTGTACTACTCAGTGGAGGCAGTAGATGCCATTGAGTGAGAGTATGTACTGTGTGGCTGTTGTGTTCAAAATGACTGAGCAAGTAGAGCAATGAATCTGCATTCAGTTTTGCATTAAGCTTGAACATCCCTCTGTGAAAACTATTTGGGTGATTCACAAGGCTGCAGCTGTGGGTAACTGGTGATTGGCAGCTTCATCACGACAATATGCCTGCTCATGCATCACATCTCATGCAGAGTTTTTGGTCAAAACATCAAATCATCCAGGTGACTTAGCACCCCCTACAGCCTAGATTTGGTGCCCTGTGTGTACAGACACACAGGATATTTATTCTAAATCATTTAAGGGTAGTTACACACAGCATAGCCCTGTACCCCTAACTTCTTAACTGTGTAATTTCTAAGAATTATAGTTAAACTTCAGTAGGTTTAACAACCTCGTCAGAGATTAGAAGATAAGATAGATTTTGTTTTTTTAATGCTTGAATGTTTTAATTGTTGCACTTGTTCTGTGCTGTATGGAATGCCCAGGAATTCACTTTTAAAAATAATAGCACTGAATTTTTAATTATTTACCTATTTATTTATGCATCATTCCCAACAGTATCACAGGTGAATGTTTCACATTAGTTTAAGGTGTGAAAGATGTCTCTTTAGCCTGAAGATAAAACAACTTTGCATCTTTTGATGCTGTGATCTTAATTATGGTTTTGTTCTTGACTCTCTCCATGTGCCAGAGTCCTAGGCAATTACTTTCACCTGCTGACTAACCCATTCTCAGCCACTCAACTTTGTGACTTTGATTTTAGTAGGGGAATGTCATGCATGGGCTTCCCAAAATATTCTTATTTGAAATTGGAAATAGCATACTAATATGCTGAAGCTGGGATTATTTCTAATAAGAATGCCACTAAAGATAATTTGTTTTTTCCAAACATAACATAGGGGGATGAGTTTGGCTGTACTATTGTAGATATTCTTGATCTTTGACTAAAATTGTATTACCTAGGAAGATAGGTATTTTCATGTGATTCTCAGTATAAGAATAAAGAAAATGTAATAGCTATGTATTCTAAATTCTGTGTTATACTTTGTTAATACAATAGCTAAATACCAGCCCAAAGCAAAGGAACTGTGAATTTTTATTATTGTCAGAAACATGGCTTTAAAAGACACCTAGAGAACAGAAAGGAATTCAGAAAGACCCAGAAATCTCACATAAGATTGAAGAAAGGTTGTGTGTGTGTGTATCTTTATATGTATCCCTCTATGTTGGTAAATACCAAAGAGAAATATTTAATTGATAAATATGTATTTTAATCAAAGTAATTTTCTGAGAGTAGAGGAACACATACTTTTTACCCATGGAGTTAAGTGTAGTATATAAATATAATTGATCTCACATAACATGTTCATGCATAAGAAGAATTAACATCATTAAAATGTCCATACTACCCAAAGCAATCTATAGATTCAATGCAATTCCTACCAAAACTCCAGTGACATATTTCATAGAACTATAACAAATAGTTCAAAAAATTCTGTTTTGGGGACTTTTGCATTAAGATATATGTAAAGCATTTGTAGCAGTTTAAAACTTTAAAAATATTTAAATTGTTTTTGATGCTTCACTTGTATTATAAGTGATTTACCTTTTACATTTGTTTGAATTGTTAATCTGGAGAGTGTACTTGTACTGGAGTTTACTGTTAGTTGTTTTATTTCTGGTTGGAGAGTTATGATATAAAAGACTATTCTAATGAAAACATTAAAATTTACAATTTGAGATGTAAAAGGGTTGTCTGTTGATTTTCACCAATATAGCCTTTTCAGAGTGAAAGAGCTGCTATCACTATTTCTCCCTTCCCAGCATGAGACAAGTCATTTGAGCTTGTCAGATGTACAAAAGGTTTTTTATGCTGTTGCAGTTAAGCACTTCATACATAGAGGGAAGTTTAAATGATATGTTTTATATCATTATAAGCAGTAAAAACTTACTTAAAAAAATTTATGTGGAACCACAAATGGACCCAAATAGCAAAAGAAATCTTGAGAAAGAACAAAGTTGGAGGAATCACACTACCTAATAAACTATACTATAAGGGCATAGTTATCAAAACAGCATGGTACTGGCATAAAAATAGATACATAGATCACTGGAACAGAGAGCCCAGAAATTAACCCACAACTTTATCGCCAATTAATATTTGATAGAGAAAGCAAACACATACAGTGGGCTAATGATAGTTTATTCAGTAAATGGTATTAGGAAAAATGGACAGATAAGTGCAGAAAAACAAAACTAGACCATCTTACACCACACAAAAGAATAAATTCTAAATGGATCAAGGACTTAAATATTAGACCTGAAACTATAAAAGCCACAGAGGAAAACAGACAACAAAATCTTGGACATTGCTTGTAGGAGTATCTCATTGGATATGTCTCACCAGGCAAGGGAAACAAAAGAGAAAATAAATGGGACTGTATTAAACTAAAAACTTTCTGTACAGCAAAGTAAATCAACACAATAAACCCACAAAATGGCAGAACATACTCAATACATCTCAGATAAGGGATCAATATCCAAAATTTGTGAAGTATTTACAAAAAAGTACAACACACACACACAAACAATTAAAAAATCGGCAAAGGACCTGAATAAACACTTCTCCAAGGAGATCATACAAATGGCCAATAGACGTATGAAAAGATGCTAAACACTAATCATCAGAGAAATGCAAATTAAAACCACAATGAAGGTATTGCCTCACACCTGTCAGAATGGCTATCATCAATAAATCAAATTCTGATAAGGATGTCTTTTGCACTGTTGGTGGGAATGCAGATTAGTGCAGCCACAGTGGAAATCAGTATGGAGATACCCCCCAAATTAAAAATGGACCTGCTCTTTGATTCAGCAATCCCACTTCTGGGAATATATCCAAAGGAACCCAAAACACTAATTTGAAAGTACATAAGCACCCCTATGTTCCCTGCAGCATTTACACTAGCCAAGATATGGAAGCAGCCCAAGTGTCCATCACTAAATGAGTGGATAAAACAACTGGGACATTTACACAATATAATACTACTCGGCTGTAAAAAAAAAAAAATTCCTTTCACTACAATATAGATGGACCTGGAGAACATTATGCTAAATGAAATCAGAGAATGACAATACCAAATGATTTCACTCATATGTGGAATCTAGTGAACAAACTGAACTAGCAAGGAAAATGGGGACAGACCCATAGATGGAGTGCAGGATGATGGCTGGATGTGGGGGTAGGTTAAGGGGTAGACAGATTGAAGAAAAAGGAAAAAGGACTCATGGACATGGACAGCAGTGTGGTGATTGCTTGGGAGGAGGGATGTAGAAAGGGGACTAAATAGTAATGGGGAGAAAATGAAAATTAAACTTAAATAGATATAATTGATCTTTCAAACTACCTTAGTTGGGCTGATCATAGTATGGCAGTATTGTGAACCATAAGATAGGCTCTGATTCTCATTATAAATGAAATATATACTGCTTAGAGTGTCTTATTTATATTGTTAATATAGTTTAAGAGTTGACTAGTTTGTCTTAAATTTAAAAATCTGTGTTGCATTGCACAGAGCTTACAAAGCAGAATTCAGTGTTTTAAATTCCTTAGCACAATGTGATATATAAAATTACTGAGTAAATCTTTATAAAATCAAAACTAGTTTAATATTGGAAATTTTATATGCTTCAAATTAAAATTGTTTCTTTTTTATTTAAAAAATTTATTATTAATATTCAAATACAGTTGTCTCCATTTTCCCACCACCACTTTCTCCTGCCCTACCCATCCCCACCTCGCACTCTCAATCCTACCCCACTTTGGCTTTGTCCGTGGATCCTTTATACATGCTCATTTATGATCTTTTCCATTCTTTCCCATATCATTTCCCTCCCTCCTGTTTGCTTACTGTCAGTTTGTCCTTAATTTCAATGTCTCTGGTTATATTTTGCTTGCTTATTTGTTTTGTTAATTAAGTTCCACTTATAGGTGAGATCCTATGGTATTTGTCTTTCACCACCTGGCTTACTTCACTTAGCATAATGCTCTCCAGTTCCATCCATGCTGCTGGAAGGGTAGGAGCTCCTTCTTTCTTTCTGCTGCATAGTATTCCACTGTGAAGATATACCACAGTTTTTTGGTCCACTCATTTAATGATGGGCAACTAGGCTGCTTTAGCTAGTATAGATTGTGCTGCTATGAACTTTGGGGTGCATAGCTTCTTTTGAATCACTGTTTCAGGCTTCTTATGGTATAATCCTACCATTGGAATTGCTTACTCAAAAGGCAATTCCATTTTTAGTTTCTTGAGGAAATTCCATACTGTTTTCCACAGTGGCTGCACCGGTCTGCATCCCACCAACAGTGTACTAGGATTCCCTTTTCTCCACAACCTCGCCAACACTTATTGTTTGTTGATATGTTTATGATGGCCATTCTCACCGGTGTGAAGTGGTATCTCATTGTGGTTTTAATTTGTGTCTCTCTGATGGCTAGGGGTACTGAGCTCTTTGAGCTTCCTTATAACCGTTGCTTTGAACTCAATATCTAATAGTTGACTTGCCTCTATTTCATTTAGCATTCTTTCTGAGGATTCCTCCTTTCCTTTTGATTGGGGGTTGTTTCTTTGTCTTCCCATTATTTCGGGGACTCTTCTTATTGGCTTCTGCTTTTTAAATTGATGTGTTTTTACTTTCTGACTTTGTGGTGTGAATTTCTATGGTAGGAGGCCTGTGAGATTCAGTGGTGAAGTCTCCTTCATCACCTGAACTTGAGGCTCTTAGGATATCCTTTATGCCTTTTATGCTGGTTCTTTGGGTGTAATTGGGTTTTGATTGTTGTTGGGTCTTTCTTTGGTGGGTCCTTCCCTCCAGCTGGTTGACTGAGGGGCACTCTGCCCACCATGTCTTGTATGCTGTTGTGCAGGTGATGCCAGAACAAAACTATGAACCCAGAAACAAACCCACACCCACAAAGATAACTCCCCCCCCCCACAAGGCCACTATCAACAACAAACAAACCAGTATTAATAAGGTGTAAAGCGATTAAAATTATTATAAGGAAGGGGAACAGATATGAGATGGCCTACCTAAAGAAAAATGATTTTGAAACGGTAGAGGGAGGAACACTAATAAGAGTTGGGAGTTGGAGCAATGTGAAGAGAGAAAGTAAAATTTACCTCATGAATAAAAAAGAGAATGAAGAATATGGAATGGAGTAAGAGAAGGGAAACATATTATTAGGTTTAAACAGAAATGAAAATATTGTATAAAAAAGTGAGAGAGAGGAAAAACAGGAAAGAAAAATAGTAAATAGTTAATAAAAATATAGGAGCCAAACTGGAGAGAGAGATCCACCACAGTACTATGAAAAAAAAAAAAATGAGCTAAAGTTAATATAGGTGGTATGGTAAGAGAAAAATGAAACAAGCAAAAGTCTAAGAGATGTTTAGAGGAATGAGAAGTGATTTTGAAATTATAGAGAGAGAGGGAATGGTAAGAGTGAGGAACAAAAACCAGGCTAAGAGAGGGAAAAATAAAAATTTGGGAGGTAAGGGAAAGAGAAAAAATAAAAATAAAAAGGCAGGATGAAAGTGAAATAAAAACAAAAGAAAAAAAATCAGGCTAAGACAGCGAAATTAAAATTTGAGACTAAAAATGTAGGAAATGGGACCAGTAAAATTTGGTATTTGAAATACAGAATTGGTGAAGCTCTAGTGATGAAAAAACAATGCAACAACAGCTACCCTACCCAAACCAATGAGCAAAGATTGTTAAAGGTGGAGAGAGAATATGGGTATTTTAAGAGCAGGGCAAAAGGATGTGAAATGACCCTTGATAAGAGAATTGATTTTGTGTGTCTGGATGGGGGAGAAATAGTAAGAGTGTGTAAATGGAAACAAGCTATAGCTAGAAAGAAACAAAATTTGAAGTGAAAACAATGCGAGGGAAGAGGAAGGTAAAATGGGCTAAGAGGAGGAAGGGGCAAAATATGTGAATTGAAATACACTGTAATATAAAATCTAGTAATTTAATGTGTACAAGCTTGCTGGACAAGAAATGAATGTTAAAAAGCTATGCAGGAAAGAAAATACCGCAAATCATGAAGAAGACCACAGTGGCTTTCCTCTTGGTAGCCTCTTGTATTTACTACTATTTTTTACTTTGTGGATCTGCCTCTGGTGATGTCAGATGTTAACCCTGTCTGACCTTAGGCAGTGTGTTCAATACTTCCAGTGATCCACTGTCACTGGCTCATTAAATTGTTAATGTGGTTACTCTGCACTCAGAAGTCAGGTTTAAGCACCATAGGGTGGGGCCCAATCCCTCTTGGGGTGGAAGCTATTGTTTCTCCTCAGGCTGCTGCTCCTTGGAGGGGAGTGGTCTGCCTGAGCAGGATGGTTGGCTCAGCGCCGGGATCCCAGCATCTACTCTCTTAGTTCTCTCCGCAAGTCTTCCATCCCCAGTCTCTCCTTGGTATCTCCAGTCCACCCTGCCCTCACCTTTGCTGGAACCCAGGGTAAGTGGCTACAAATGAATATTTGTATGTTAGCCCTTTAAATGACTCTTGTGTCTCCTGCTGTCTATCTCTGCAGTCCCGCCACTTTTTGCTGCTGGTTTTTATCTGTGTACCTTTTGGGGTCTTGTGGGGGGGTGCTCCACCTGCAGGCACATACACACCCCCGGCCACCATGCATGAGAATAAGTCTACCAAGACATGATCTGCTTGGGGAGGAAAGGTGGCCGATCTCTCGAAGGAGAAGGACCAAGAGCCTTTTCCTCAGTGGCTTTTATTGGGTTGGTTTACACAGGAATTCAGGTACAGCTCATTACTCATTGCCCAGAAGTAAGGATCAAATAACGAGAAACGCTGAGGGCCTATTTTGAGTCAGAGTCAGATAGCTAAAGAGCTGTAAGAACTTTAAGGAACAAACTTACTTCTTCCTTGGACCCTTATCATTCAATTGAGAGCATTCTATACAAAGCAGGTTTCACAGGATTTTACATATTCTTTCTTAGGCCTGATCACCTGGGGAACCCGCCCTTTCCAGTACAGGGCTGCACCACCCTCTGTCATTGTTTCAGCCTTAGGTGGAGCAAGGAAAGTAAGACAGCCAAGAGATTAGGAAATTTTCTCGCAGATGGAATGAGGACTCAGGCTTTGTCAAAGCCGAGGGGTGAGAGTCCATCACCCCTTTTGCCGTAGCCCCAAAGTCCTTCCTTGGGGGCCTTCCATGTGATTGTGCCTGTCTTAGGTCGTTCCCCCCTTGGGAAATCTTACTCGTCATTGGCTAACTGATCAAGCATTGGAGGCCAGGCAGGGTGAAGTAAAAGGAGCAGAAGCGGCGCTCCTGCCAGGGACATAAGTTTGTCTCCTTGCTGACTTACGGTTCCAAGGTCGTTCCCTCAGCCTTGGCCTAGGCGGGGGTTACAGCTTCTGAAACCAGGCAGGGTAGTTCCCAACAGGCTCTGGTTCTCTAGACTGGGAATCCTAGCTTAGGGTTTAGAACCCATTCTTCTCCAGGGGATCCAACCAGCTGCTTAATTATCCCTCTGGTACTGTTACCTGAGGGTACCCAGTCTGCACTCTCAAGTTTCTACCTGCACTCCTTACCAGACAGGTTGTGCCAAAGCTGATTCTTCTGTCTGTCTGAAGTTATATGGCTTCCCTCTGGCATTGCTCAGTTGTTTGTTCTGAGTGGTTTCTCCACAATTGAGTTGTAATTCTAGATTGGCCCTGGGAGGAGGTCAGTATGACTTCCATTCATTCCTCTGTGATCTTCCCTCTCCTGGGTTTCTTTGTAATATGGCTTCTACCTCCCTCTCTACCCTCTTACCCTGCCTCAGACCACCTTGAACTTCATCTTTTAACAACAATGAACATCTTGTAATTTCCTTGTTCACATCTAACTTTAACAATTTAGAATTGCACTGTCCATTTTGATAACCATTACCTGCATGAAGCTATTTAAATTTAAGTTTAGATTCATTACAATTATATTAAAAACCCAGTTCCTGTTGCAGTAGCCACATACCAACTGCTGATTAGTAGTCACATGGGATTAGTAGCCACCTTATTGGACAGTGCACATAGCAGAATATTTACATTGTTGCAGAATGTTCTACTGGACAGTGCTTTCTTGGAGCCTTTTGTCTACTATTTCTTGTCCACCACTGGTTTGTCTTGTTTCTTATCTATCTGAAGCCCACTTGTCCTTCAAGAGTTAAATTGTGTCATTTAATACAAGAAACATTTTCAACCAGTCCTCCTTGTCTCCAGTTTCTAGGTTAGAGTCCTCCCTTTTATCAGCATTTTTATCTTTATTATTGGCACTTTACTGTGCAAAAAATTTAGGCTTACATATATGTCTTCTAGACTGTACACCTGTAAGAATTTCACCTTCTACATATTTCTTGAATCCATCCACTTCATTCTAAATATAGTAGAAACAGCATAGTCATAGGAATCAGATTTCATTTTGAATCCTGGCCCTTCCACTTATCATGTGACCTTAGCTTTAATCTTGTTGAGCCTTTGTTTTCTCTATAAAATGAAAATGGTTAACCAGGTATTCAATATTATGACCAGAGTTTGTCATGGACTGAATGTGTTCCTTCAAAATTAATGTGTTTGAAATCCTAACCCTTCCATCACCAATATGATAGTGTTAGGAGGCAGAGGCTTTGGAATGTCATGAGGATATAGCCCTCAGGAATGGGATCAGTGCCCTAAAAATAGGCACCTCAGACAGCAGTCTACAACTGGAAGAGGGCTCTCACCAGAACTCAACCATGCTCATACCCTGATCTTGTACTTCCAGCCTCAGCTGTGAGAAATATATTTCCATTGCTTAATATTTAGCATAGCACTAGCAAGGACTATACAGTAAATAAAATAGTAGAGAGTGACTGTGATGATACTTTTGCTAAGTGGTCAAAAACAACCTCTTTGAGGTGACCTTTGAATTAAGACTGAATAATCAATAAAGGAGATTCAAGTTTGTGAGGCAGGATTGTGTTTGTCTATAACAGGAAGATAAGGAGGCTAGTGTGACTGGGATATAGAGTAATTGGAATAGAGTGGTAGGAGATGTTCAGACAGTTGGGACTACTTGAGTTTTATTGAGGAGGGTAAAGAACTTGGACTTGGGTTTCTTAATAGGAATCCATTGAAGGGTTTTAATCAGAGAAGGAGTTGTACTTAGATCATTCTGAACACTGTTTGAAACAGAGACAGGAAGGCTTATTATGAGGCATCTATAGTGATCCAAGTGAGGGATTATGATAGTTCAGCTAAGGGTGTAACAGTGGAGATGATAGAGCTTGGTTAAATAAGAAATACTGATGAATTGGATGTGGGGTGTGAGGGAAAGAGAATCATCATATTGAACAGAAATGTTTATTAGTCACCTGTCCTAGTATGGTGCCATGTTAAATAACAAATACACAAATGATTTAAGCAGCTATGTCCCTTTCTTCTTGGACAGTAATTCTTCTCTACTTCTCATTCCCATCTAAATGATATAAAGTAATTTTACTTCCAATTAAAAAATAATGTAGTATTTTTCAAACATTTTAAAAGGTTTTGATTGCAAAGTCAAAGTAACAGGATAAGTTGTACCTATTCCAATAGAGGCCGTTGTTTAATCAGCATTCCTGTGTGTCATCTTGTTTAAGTGTCCAGCTCCTAGCACATTGAAACATACCATGTAAAAGCATCCATAGTTCTGAAACCCCCACTCCACTTTCTCCTGTCTTGTTTTGCTCTGCCTCCTTATTGTTGGCTTCACCTTTGATGATCACTTGTTCTGGCATAATTTGGTGATTCCGTTGAAAATTATAAAACACTCTCTTTAGCAAGTCCCAAGATACTTTCTCTCCCATCTCTCCCACCTTTCCAGAAGGTCTTGGCCTTTTTGAAGAAAGCAGTCTTTGCCAAGGAAAACCATCTGTGAGAGCTTGGTTAACAGACGTAATAAATAACTGAGCCTTTGTTCACATGTTGAAATGGACTTAAACTTCTTCCTGCAGGAATTTTGTTTTTGCCTGCAGGTGTCTTCCCTCCCCACTGAGTTAAGGTGGCCTTCTGTCAAAGCAGGAATCCTGATTAGGAACCTCATTTCCATAATAGGTATTCACCATATCACCTCCCTGTCTGGCCTCAAATTCATGTGGTTCTGCTCTTCATCAGCAACATGAATACTTATATTCCCCAAGATTAAGCAAACTGTCTGTAAGGGTCTATTATAGACTGAATGTTTTTGTCACCCAGATTTAGATGTTGAAAGCCTACCATGCCATACGATGATGCTAGGAGGCAGGGCCTTTCAGAAGTAATTAGGATTAGATGAGGTTATGAGGGTTGAGCTCTCACTGGCATTACTACCCTTAAAAGAGTCAAAAGAGAGCTCACTTCCTCTTTGCTCTTCACTGTGTGAGGACACAGCGAGAAGTTGGCAGTCTGCAACCTGGAAAAGAACTCTTGCTACAACCTGATTCTACTGGCACCCTGATATGAGACTTCCAGCCTCCAAAATTGAGAAATAAATTTCTATTCTTTATGAGCCACCCAGTTTATGGTATTTTGTTATAGCAGCCTGAGCTGACTAAGACAAGGTCAGGTAACAAATATTTTAATCTTTATGGGCCAAAGAGTGGCAATGGCTATGTTGTAATAAAACTTTATTTACAAAAACCAGATACATGTCAGATTTAGCCGAGGAGCCATTACTTGTTAAACATTTCTCTAGGCCTTGGGTAGAAAAACTGTTACACTATTCAGCTATAATCAAAAGCTGGGGTGTGCTATTTATGTGATATGATTAGAAGGAGCCATCATATATCTACTACTGAATAATATGAATTACAAGGTTCAATGTTGGGATTTGCTTCTCTTTTGTTTACAAAACAAAAAAATTTTGTATTAAGCAAGTAGATATGCTGCTGTAAGTTTGCATCATCTACAATGGAAATGCCAAGGAGAAAGAATATCTTCATATAGGCAGTGGTTTTCAGGGAAAGGGTATTTAAATTATGATTACCAGTGGTGATTAGATAATGGAAAAACATGGGGAATTGATAAAGACAACTCAAGGGGAAAACATGATAGAAATCCTCTAAAAGATTCAAATTTACTTTCTTGCCTCTTGGGGTGTCATTCTAGTCTCTGAGTTTATTCAACTAACAGTTGTTAAATGTCATGTGCAAGATGCAGTGCTAGGCAATGTCTTCTAGGAATGCCCTTCTACTAGGAAAAAATGCCTAATATAAATTATCCAATTCTGCTTTTCTGTGTATATAGCTCATTGCCTGGCATGTAGGAGATGCTCAATAAATATTTGTGACTTAATTATTATCTCCTATTATAAATCAGTAAAATGATCTTTTTTGCAGATTATTTTCTAATGGGTTCAATTAATATGAATCAATGGATGAATTGATAAATAAAACAAGTCAAAACTAAATGTTCAACCTTGAACCCAAGGTGAATCCAAATAGCCTGTGATGTGTAGCAATTTAAGCAAGATCACTAAAGTAACTCTTCCTGTCTCATACTGTCACATAGCACTGAAATATGTAAAAGGAAATGACTGAAAGTTATTTTTACAGATGAAAACTGAATCTAAAAGAGATGAAGTAGTTAATATGAGGGAAGCCCTCTCTTCTCACTGTCTCTGTGTCAGAAATAAAGCCTTATTCTAGGAGACAGATAGTCTGCTGTTTTTATTTTTTCTGTCATGTGTACGATTATATATTCATTTGTATTGTTTTCCTTTTCCTCCCAATTGAGTGGCTCCACTATGTACCAGATGGCTCTGACTTTGTTAATAGAACCCACTCCTTTTACAGGTTGTCATTTTTTATTTTAATCACTCTTTCCAAGACACTAGCAATGACCTCCTACCCTAATTTAGTATCAGTAATCAATTAAATTGATTATTACAGCTTATTTGATTGAAGGCAGGAATTAGCATTTTTAAATGTCTTATGTGCCAAGACCCATGCTGTTATCATCATTATTGCTATGACTTGCTGAGTAAATACGAAATGCTAAGCACTAGGCTAAGGGCTTTACACACATTATCTCCAATAATCCTCCCAATCACTTTGTCAGAAGGGCACTATTATTGTCCTCCCGGTGATTTCAGTGAGAAAACTGAAACTTGTGGGTAATTCTAATTAAGTTTGGTAAGGTATCACAGTCACACAGTAAGCTATGATACACACCCATTCTACGTAACAAATTCTCACATCTCCCTGAAAGTTCTCAAAATTCTACATGGTGGGCATTATATTATAGTTGAGGTCATCACAAAAAATAAATTATCCTAAAGTAAGAAATGACTATATTCTAAGCTTTTTTGAGAACCACACCTCACAGTGGGTAAAGCACACCTCACAGTGGGTAAAGCATTTACGTTTCAACCCAGTACACACACATGTAACTGAAAGAAAAAAATTATGCAAACTAGTACCCAACCTTTAGTGTGTGGGGCACTCTCTGAGGTCTCTTATTATTCAAATTCATTTTTAAAATTTATTTTAAAGTATATTTTATTGGTGATGTTATTACAGTTGTCCCATTTTCTTTCTCCCCAGTATTCCCCTCTGTCCTGAACCCACCCTCCCACTAGCATTCCCCCACTTTAGTTTATGTTCATTGGTCAAACATATAAGTTCTTTGGCTTCTACATTTCCCATACTATTCTTAATCTCCCCTTGTCTGTTTTGTACCCACCATGTATGCTTCTTATTCCCTGTACCTTTTCCCCCACTCCCACCACCTCCTCCCCACTGATAACCCTCCCTGTGATCTCTATTTCTCTGATTCTGTTCCTGTTCCAGTTGTTTCCTTAGTTTCTTTTGTTTTTGTTTTAGGTTCAGTTGTTGATAGTTGTGAGTTTGTTGTCATTTTACTATTCATAGTTTTGATTTTCTTTTTGCTAGATAAGTCCCTTTAACATTTCATATAATAAGGCCTTGGTGATGATGAACTGCTCTAACATGACCTTCTCTGGGAAGCACTTTGTCTGCCCTTCCATTTTAAGTGGTAGCTTTGCTGGATAGAGTAATTGTGGGTGTAGGTCCTTGCCTGTCATGACTTGGAATACTTCTTTCCAGCCCCTTCTTGCCTGGAAGGTTTCTTATCAGAAATCAGCTGATTGTCTAATGGGCACTCCTTTGTAAGTAACTTTCTCCTTTTCTCTTGCTGCTTTTAAAATTCTCTCCTTAATCTTTAATCTTGGGTAATATAATTCTGATATGTGTTGGTGTGTTCTTCCTTGGGTCTAACTTGTTTGGGACTCTCTGAGCTTCCTGGACTTTCTGGAAGTCTATTTCCTTTGCCAGATTGGGGAAGTTCTCCATTATTTTTTCAAATAAATTTTCAATTTCTTGCTCTTCCTCTTCTCCTTCTGGTACCCCTATGATTCAGATGTTGGAACATTAAAGTTTTCCCAGAGGTTCCTAAGACTCTCCTCATTTTTTTTTTTTTGAGTTCTTGTTTCTTCATTGTGTTCTGGTTGAATGTTTATTTCTTCCTTCTGCTACAAATCGTTGATTTGAGTCCCAGTTTCCTTCCCTGCACTGTTGGTTCCCTATATATTTTGCTTTATTTCACTTTGCATAGCCTTCACTTTTTCCTCTATTTTGCGACCACACTCAACCATGTCTGTGAGCATCCTGATTACCAGTGTTTTGAGATCTGATTCTGAGAGGTTGGCTATCTCTTCATTGATTAGTTCTATTTTTTTGGAACTTTGATCTGTTCTTTTATTTGGGCCTTTTTTTTTTGTCTTGGCACACCAGGTACATAATAAGGGGCAGAGCTTTAGGTATTCACCAGGGCAGGGCAACCTATGTCACAACCTATGTTGTGGTGCTATATGTAGGGGAGGGGTCAGACAGGAAACAATGCCACTTGCTCTGCTCTCTGCTGCCTTTCAGTCACTTCCCCTGCTACCCACAAGCAAATTAGGCCTTCTGGTGCTGATTCCTGGGTGCGTGGGTTTGTGTATGTTCTAGGACCTTGTGGTTCTCTCCAGCAAACTCTCCTGTGAGTCTGGAAGTTCCTCCCACTGCCGCAACCCCTACAGATTTTTTTCAGACAGAGGTTTTAAGGCTTTATTTCTATGTTCTGGAACCCTGGGTCACACAGTCTGTCTTACTCCCTCGTTGTTCCTCCTGGTTTATCCACATCCAAATATGTGACTGCCTGATCCACCAGCTGCTGCCTCTCCCTCCCCTGTCCTCCAGCCAGTGCCTTGCCATCTGTCCTTTCCACCCCTCCTGCACATCTGTGCCCCTCCTACAAGTCTTGATGAGTGTTTTTTCTTTAACTCCTTGGTTATCATACTGTATGTTCAATTTCTTGTCAGTTCTGGTTGTTTTTTGTTTTTAAATTTGTTGTTGTGCTTTGGTTGTGCGAGGAGGCAAAGTGTATCTACCTATGCCTCCATCTTGGCTAGAGGTCCCTAATAAAATAATTTTTATGTATGGTATAGTGATTTAGTATCAGGCAGATCCCTTAGCAAAATTATGAAATAGGCAAAGCATAGTTTCAGAGCATGTGAGAGTCTTGGCAGAACCTGTAACATGTGTTATTCCAAATAAGAAATCTTAGCCACAGAAGGAATTTCATGAAAAGTTTGATCCATAGTGCTGCACTAGTGAAGATATTCAGTAGAATGGGGAGCTTACAATTTTCATTAAATATTCCCATCGTAGGTAACTGTCTTCCCTACTTCACGGAAGTTAGTAGCTTCTCAATAAATGTTTTTCTGTTTTTGTTTTTTAATTACTTGATTGTTGTTCAATTACAGTTGTCTGAATTTAGCCCCCACCACTCTATCCCCATCCTAGCCACCCCCATCTCCCTCCCCTGCTTCCATTTCCCCTTGGTTTTGTCCGTGTGTCCTTTATATTTGTTCCTGAAAACACTTTCCCCCTTCTTCCCATTATCCTCTTCCACCTCCCCTCTGGTTATTGTCAGATTGTTCTTTATTTCAATGTCTCTGGTTATATTATACTTGCTTATTTGTTTTGTTGATTAGGTTCCACTTAAAGGTGAGATCATATGGTATTTGTCCCTCACTGCCTGGCTTATTTCATTTTGCATATTAAATAAATACATTTTGTCCATCAAGTAAAATATTAAGAAATGTTGACTGAGGATCATATTAACAGTGCTATTTTCATAAGAGGATATATTTAGCAACTGTTTATTGAGTACCACTAATGTGTCAACACTCACTGTGTTGGTACCAGAAATAATGAATAAGACAGGCCTTTAAGCAGTGGGATTGGGGGAGAGCAGAGAGACGAGGGAAAAGAAAAATTTGTAAGCAGCTACGATGAAGAAGATTGATGCTGCAAGAGAAATGTGAAGATATAACTATAAAACTAGCCATGTAGTCATAGAAGTGCCTATAAACAAAATATAGTTATGTTGTTATCAAAATGCAAAATACTGTGTAAGCCCAAAAGAGAAATTAATTTCAGTTGGAGGTGGTAATATTTGGTGAGGTTTCATAGAGAAAGTGACTTTTGAGTTAAACTTTGAAGAATATCCCACTGGCATCTTGGGCATTTCAAATCCAGTGTGTCCATGGGTATATTTACCATTTCCCCTATACTCATCTGTGCCACACCTCTAGGTCTCATGGTCTGGAACATGATCACTGATGTTACCATTCACACTTGAATTCTTTCTGTTGGGAAATCATAGAATCATTTGACTCCCTCTCTTGCACCATCCCAATATTAATTTGGTAACTATCATTACATGATATTTTAAGTGGTTAAGAGTTTTTTTTACAATTGATGTACTTTGTGTATACTCAAAAGCTTCAAAAATATTTGAGTGTATTAGTCTATTAATTACATATTTAAAATTGTTAAGTCATACATAAAATGTCATATCTAAAACAAGTCACTTTTTTCACATTAAAAGTAATATTCTAATATCTAAATAATATGCAGAAAATCATAACGAACTCCCTATTGCAGAAAAGCTCTCCTGGTATACAGTAATGATAGTATTTTTATTTTAAATTATACTGTTATAAGAATTTATTTCAGCCCTGCCTGGC